>JALDNG010000421.1:0-162900 GCA_024349245.1 Neodontobutis hainanensis | reverse complement strand
CAGTAGGTCATTAGTGAGTGAGCGGGTTCGACACCCAAGCCCAGACTCCTGACTGATGCTGGGTACCTGGCAGCACGGTTATGGAAAGCGACGGGCCTCTGTGGATCGCTTCCTCCCTCAGCGTCTCTGTTAGGGCTCCCCATAGGGCCGGGTCAGACGGGAGTGTGAAGGTGCGGCCGGTGCTGGGGCTGCTGAATGTCTCGGCTTTTCATTTGGACTTGCGTTTTTGTTGTGATGAAGAGGCTGTTCATGCTCGTCGTCCTTTTGCTCCTGGCTGTTGTTGTTCAGTGTCTCACAATTGGCTCCCACACTGCTGGTAGCCTGACAGCTAGCACATAGGTTAACGTTAGCTGTCTCCACGGCCACAGGTGACGGATTGATTTCAGTGTTACCATCATTGTCGATGCCTTTACTCAGAGATAACTGATTTGAAGTAAAAAATTTGGCTATTTTTGGAATATGTTTCAAACTGTCGACTAATTTCAATTCCTTTTCTCTTTTTAATTTTCTTTTAGCGCTCCCGTTTAATTGCTTCTCTATCTTCCCACGGATTTCAAATTTCTGAGTGTCAAGTCACGTGACACCTCGCTCGCTGCGCAGGAAGCTACAGACACTGTTTCTGACGTGATTTGACATAATATTTTAAACGGGTTGCAAAAATCTGCATATAATTAGGAAAGTGAGTAGCCTACTGCGTTTATGTGACTTATTCTAACATTACCTAATTGATGGTTGCCAGGGCCCCTTAGATGTCCTGTGCCCCTGGGCACGTGACCAGTTGCCCTAATGGTTAATCCGGTCTTGGTGATCTATTGTGAAAAGATTATTTCATCAAGATTTAGGTTTTAAATAAAAATTAGAAAATTATTGAATCATCTTTATGTCGGTGTTAATAAGTCTTATCGCTGTGGCTCGTCTACGCGCCACGTAAAGAAACAGTTTGAATACTTAGAAGTAAGGTGTTACGCGAAATAAATCTCAAAAGTAGTTTAGATTCAGAGAATTTAAAATCTACAAAATTAATGTATTTTTTTATTCTTCTCAAATAAACAAAAACGTTTGATGTGTAGAAATTTAATACTGTTGTTTGAAATATCGAATTTAAATGCATTAAAAAATTTCTTCGTTTCCCTAAAAGTAAGCTTCTTCGAGATTTATGAGGGATTCAAGATAAGTGGGGAAATACTTGGAGTATGAAATTTTTATTAAACACGATACCATCCTCGTGTATACATAGTATTTTACCTTGTATTTAAACAAATAACCCGTATAAATAGTTATCTGATATTTAGGAGGCTATTCGAGATAAAAAAGGTAATTTCAGCTGAAAGCCATTATTTATAATTTTTACTGTTGTTCACGTTTTTCAAAAAACCGTTAAATTAGCACGTTTATTTGTTTAATGATTTTTCGTGACTTGGTGATATGAGACGCGCATGCCATTTCACAAATCAGGAAATATAGCATATTTTGTTTCATGAATAAATATCATTTAAATTAAATTTATAATTTTAACCCACTAGAATGTATAAAAAAATGGCTTACTGTGTCACGCATGGATAGTGGACGAGTGTGTTTTGTTTTTTGTTTTATCCTTAAGTGTAAAAATAGATAAATTTTTAATGATCTGACTAAAATAAACTGTTTTCAACCTGGTTGCAATATTTTCTTGCTTATATTCAGTGTTAAATATTTATTCTGACCATTCAGTTTACAATTTTTACGATCAAAACTGGTATCTTGTCGTATTAAGCAAATTATTAACAGTTATAATTTATCAATATAATTGTCACTCTTTATTAAAAAGAATCAGACTCGAGTTTTTGTCATTACGAGGATATTGACAACATTAAATTGTCTTTGAAACACTACAAAATAAGTGCTTTGCCTCGCTCTTTATTGAAATTTTTGAAATTAGAGTTATCTACCATCCCAAAGGTGTAGTCGTAAAACAATTAATAGCCATCTGAGCTACATGAACCATGGATTTTGATTTTGACCCTATCTAAAATATGGTTGTTAATATATGTCGTTTAACTTATTAATTTTCCCTTAAAAATGTCCATAATCCAAAGCACATAAAATCAGCCTTGACATTCAAAAAATGTAACTTTAAAAACTTAGTGTTTTGATTAACAAAGAGGATATTAAAAAAATTTGAGAACGGTCAAATTAAAAAATCATTTTTTAAATACATGATTTTTGGCGCATTGCATGTACACATGTATCATCTGATAAAGTATAAAGTCGAAACCGGCCTCGCACCTTTAGGATATTTTCGTTAAAAATTTAACAGCGATTTTGGCATTTTTATGTTTAATTTTTATTTTTCATAAAATTAGCTATTTCCCCGCCAATTGATCTTCAGACTGGGCAGTCTGTGAGACATGATTATTTAGTCAGTCAGTCAATGAAAAACAATAAAATACAACAAAAGTACATTTTTGGTACTATCCTATTATTTAGTCAAAGTATATTTGAATCGATTAAAATCTACGTCTTATATCAGGCTTATAATGTACACTCGACCTTCTATTACTCATGAGCATTAAATCTTTTTATTGCGACTTAAGATAACTGGTTATCTATTATGCAAGTCAGGGTAACAATGGACTTTCTTTACAACCTAAATATATTGAAGAATCTTGTAAATGAAGCCATACTTAATCGTTTGGATTCGAATGATGTTTATTATAACTCCATTCTGAGTGGATGTTTGGAATGTAACACGTGACCGATGTTTCGCGATTTAAAGTTTTGATAGTTTAGGTGATAATTATAAAAAATATCATTTATAATTACCGAATTTAAAATATTTAAAATTTTGGTTAAGTCGGTTATTTATATTTTGGAAATGCATTTAAGTTTCTAAACTTTAAGTTCACTCAAGATTTAGATAATCTAAATTCTTAAGATATCTATGAAGACAATCCAAAATCTTATAATTCGATTATTGAACAACCATCAGAGGAATAAATTTCCAATAAACGTCCACTTTCTATTCAACGTGCTAAATACTCACAAGTGAAAAATTCTCGTGGTATTGATAATTTTAGTTAACTTAACTCTGGACATTGATTTACAAATAAAACGAGTGTCTATTATACCACGAGTGATTGGTTGTTTCTGCGCAAAATCGAAAGTGTTTGTAATTTATCTAGCTTCGGAACATAACAAGCATCAAAATATCATGAAAATACCGAAGAGATTTATATTCAACCCACAAAAAGGAAAGAATGGCCAGTTTCATGAATTTAACTCTTTCCGTATTCATAAAAGAGAAATTAGCAAAATTTCTTGTCCTTCTAAAATAAAAGTATGGACAAATACGATTTTCTGTGAGAAAATTCGTTACCGATTCAAGATTTCAAAATAACGACCAGAATTCAAAGTGGTAAATTTTTCATAATTAACATTATCATTTTGGATAAAATGTTACTTCTCGATTTCTTGGCTACATATAAGGATAACACTTATAAGCTTTTATTTTTAAAACATAAAATTTAAAATAAAATTTGATTACGTTCCTTGAAAATTAAAGCTGTTCGATCCATGGAGTTTTCCGGCGAACTCTAAACATCAAACAATAAGAACGTTATTCTGAATCTATAAACTCTTATATCTAGATTTTAAAATAAAATTTATCATATCTATGAAATAATCTTGATGATTTTCATCGTCTACGTTTCATAAATTGATTGGTTAAAATATTCACCAGCCAAATTGCTTAAGCTAAAATTTGTCATTATTTCTCAGAAATTCGATATTTTTCCATTATGTAGAATATTTAAAAATAAATAAACAGTTTTCCTTTTTATAAAAATTCACAACCACCATGTTAGAAAGTAATTTTCTCCGTTTATTAGTTTTTGAAAACACATTACTGATTCTATTTTCAAATAACTGGTTGTTTCATCGGAAACAGTATTTTTTATCAAACATCTCAAAAATTTCCCTTATTTTTAAATTTATAATATCTGTTCATTTACGATGACACCTTGAATTTTCATTCAATTCATTATCGTTGAAATAATGATATCGTCACTCCAAAATAAACTCAAATGTTGTGACTGGTTTCTAAATGACCAAATCTTAATAAATGATATAAATCCAGTTGTCAGAAATTTCCGCTACATGTACTTATCTCTTTAAGTGTTAAACTTACTTTTTTACGAGTTCAAAAATGTATCGCCTGACAGGATAACACTAGAATATGACCACTCGTTTTTTGATTAAACCATGAGTAGGTGGCAAAAGCTACATTGGCAAAATGACAAAATTTTTAACATATTTTAAGACGTATTATCGTATATTTTTTCAAACATGCATTATATAATGAAGACAAACAGTTGATATTCAAAATAAGGTTTTTAAACATGTTGATAATTTAAATTTCTACGTATTATGCACTGATGCTATGAATTGTTGGCTCCTGTATACCTTTAGAAATATGCCACCAAGTCCGTGATTGAGTCATTCGTATTTTATATTTCTGACCCGAGTTCTTTAAGTTAACTTTAATTGTTCGGAAACTGACTAAGCTTATATTAATATATGCACCTCTTTCTCATATTCTTTATGCATCTAATGCTAGACCAATTAGTTAGTCTCGTGTTTTTTTGCGAAATTTCGGCACGAATTTTCTAAGTAGTCTTCACCTTGTCTGTAAACGGACAATTATGGTTTTTATCGTCGTTCTTTAGACATTAAAATATTCTGATTCCAAATTTAACTCAGTGATACTGTAAACTATGATTTGACATCCCCATATGTAATTCATATGATTTAATGTTTGTCCGATTATTCTCTCAATGTTGATTACCCTTCCTGAATTATCATTTGAAATTTGATTTGTGAGTTTGTTTGGTAAAAATAAAAAATTTTTCCCAGTCATTTAAAAAACCAATAATACTTGATCTGATTCAGAATGTGTAATTTTCGTGTCTCGTAAAGAAACGGAAAAGTCGTGAAAATTCTGAATTCACCATCAATCACGTGAATGTAAAATATGAAATGTTTTTTATCTTTGATTTTTAATTCGATAATTATTTTAAAAGTTTTCATTCATACACTCGTTTTCCCCTACTTATTGAGATGTTAAAATTACATTTTTAAATTAATTTACCATTTTGTTGAAAAACGAGTGTTTTCCGTCGTCTGTTTCTCGTATATTTTGTATCAAAACATGAGTAGTTGTCATCATTTTAGCCGTGAGATGCTGCAGGCTGAGAATAATAGAGATAAAGAAAAGTAATTCGTCTTTCTCATGTTTTGCATCCTGCTAGAAGAGAATATTATTTTGGAAAACAGATGTCTCATACACCGACGATCTGGAAGTTTCACAGATGCTTTTTTTCTTCAATATTTTAAACCCTTTGTCAGCTATCCTCACTTTTACGACTTTAACATATGCCACTTATATTGTGATACTGCGGTCAATGAAGTTCGAAATCATTTTGTGAAAAGTGATTTTTCAAATCGTAAACTTATTATCTGATTAGATTTTGATGTCCAGCCGTGTTCATACCCACTCTTGTTGAAAGATTTGTGATTTGAGTTTTAATCAAAGATTCATTCGAAGTCCTAACGTTATAATAGCACGGGGTCTTCCAACGACCTGCGATTCTTTCGAATTGAATAAATTATTCAAAAATTACTTCTTTCATCAAGTGAAACACGTAGGTGGGGGGAAGGCGCTTCTATATGTGACAAACCCTTTTGCTTACATGTATTTGCTAAGAACCCCAATTTTTAACGGTGTTGTGTTACTTGACTTTAGATGGGAAACAGCTTTCACTGGAACCTTTTATAATTCTAATATTTATTTAACCAGGTGAGCGTTTGATTAATCAGTGATTTACAAAAGATTGCATGAAAGTGAAAATCGTTCTCCCCGAAAGTCCGGGAATTTCCGCCAGTTGCATGTTTAAGTTATTCGATTCCCTCCAATGTGAAAAAGTCAAAGTCTCAAAACATTCACATAAAACCATATTTTACTGCGAGTTCACAGATCCAAAATTTGCAAAAACCGCACTCTTTCTGAACGGATCAATTTTAGGTTTGACGTATTTTAACTTTGACCATCAAAATATAAACGTTATTCGTAGCGTGGAGCCCATCACCCCAGGCACAGAGTAAACATTTTTTTAAACCAGACCTTATATATATTTAAATCGTGTAAAGATTACTACTTCTATATCCAAAAATTTTTCTTCGTATGCACGACTTCGAAATATCAAGTTTTCTCTCAGTGGGGAGACTAAAGAAATTATTAATTTTAAAAGTAATGAAAATATCCACGATATTATGAAGAATTTCTCAGAAGCGGGTTTTTTAGATTGCTAACCACAGGAATGATCAGTTATCCTCTTAATCGCTTCGGTGAAACGGGAATAGTTTCTCCAATTCGAATAATCATAGATGGATGTGATTCAAAAAAATTATCTGATTATTTAGAGGATTTATTGAATAAATACCACCCCATACGAGGGTTATCTTCAAAAAAAACCTTACTAACCTTTAAAACTCCATCTGAGGCACTTGAGTTTTATGTTGACGCGATATTTCGGATTGATCAGTTGCCAACCTTTGCTAAACCCTCGATTAACATCTATTTTGACCATCTTGAGTTTCAAAGGTACTGTGTGTGAAAATTTATAGTGATAACTCGTTTTTCTTCATAGATTCGCCTGTGCCGTTCAAAGTAGCCGAAAATGATATCCAAGAGTTCTTAGGAAATTCGTGTGTCAAATTCCAGCGTTTACCAGAAATCAATCACAAATTTTTTGTTTTCATCGAAGATTTTGATCAATTAGATAAATGTCTTTTCTTACATGGGGCATACTTTAACAGATTTGGAACAGATCTGACACCTTTACAAAGAGAAACAAAAGCCTACTTCCATCCAAGTATAATTTTAATTGAAATCAGGTTTTGACCTTAAGACTAGAATTTTGAATTTAAAAAGTACCATTAAAACATAAACTTCATTCTTTATTCACGCATATTATGATTTAACTTGTGTTATACTCTAGGCGCACCCTCTTCTGACGGTGATCCACGATAATTTCTCATTTTTCAAAAATAAACAATTAAAATTGTTTGATTGCAACAGGTAGTTTTGGTAAAAACCTTCGTGAATAACCACATACAAATAACTATGATATGCGCTGATTCAAAAAATATTTGTTCACGATTAAATCTAAGCTTCTCCCATCGTAATTTTCAACTTTTGGATTAAATACAATTTTTATGCTGATTTTGCCAAATATTCGGTAAATTCACATATCATACTTAGCTTAAAGTACAAACCCTCACTAGAATTCAAAATAAATTTTTTTTTGTTTATACCAATTCTAGTTTCTTTCTCAAGCACGGTTTTGTGGTGCGTTTAGCATACAGTACGACTTCCTCCAGATATATGTTATGGACCGAAATGACTTTCGATTAGTACAAAATTTATTTATCACAAAGCTCATAAATGGCAGCAGTGTTCTTGTAAGTCGGATTAAGGAATGGTCAAGCGAACGCCTTACGCAGTTTGGGTAAGACAAAAATAATCAACAGATTTAAAGTTCCTAAAATTGACCACATTTAAATTATTACAACTAATAACAAACCATTCCAGTGTTAATTATAACTTTCTTTGAGTTTTCCGGAGTATTAATGCTCAAATTGATTCTATCTAACGCGCATGTTTTTATATGGTGGAGGAATTTAGGGGTTTGAGAATTTTTCAATTTAAAAATGTAAGCATTAATTTCTCATGCATGCCTTAACTGTTGTAGTTTGATGTATAATGCTATCATATGTCTGTTGGAAAATTTAAATTTCCACTAAAATCGGATAATTACTTGATCTGGTGACAGCGATTGTGAATCCTATTGCAAGTCTTTAACAGTAAAAGGTTCAAAATTTCGTTCTTTACATAATTTGAGGTCGTTTGATAGCCATGTATTAAAATATAATTTTTGGCGGGTTAGAAATATCTTTAAGTTTCGAGGAGGTGGATCTAAGGAATTCAGAAAAATTATCTCGTGAAAAATTTTTCGCAACGTAAATGAGATAAATGAATTTTTATCATTTAGATACTTGGTTTTCTCATCAGATCTAGTGTATAAATAATATAAAAATGATCTATATATACCATATTGTCGGAGTACATAAAATTTCATCTAAAAACGTAAGTTTTTACAATTGTGACTTTTAATTTAAAAAAGAAATATTTTGATTTTGATGAAAATTTACGTTGATACAAATGTTTGACACGATAATTATGAAAGATATAAAAACGTCAACCTTCAACTTTATAGATAACGACAATTATATATTAATTTGTCATAAATTAACTTTGACTCCCATATAATGCTTTTGGTCTCAACATTTATCTTTTAACTTGGAGAATTCAAAATAAAACGGCAGAGGAATAATATTAAAAAATTTTAATTGGAAATTAAATTTATTTAAATCTTAAATAAATCTCACCGATGTGGTGGGGTAAACTTCGATCAACATGAAATAAAATTGATTATTAAAAATTATATCAAGAAATTCAATTTTAAAATATTCATAAAAACGCCACAAAGGTGAAATGGTTTATCTCCTATTCTACTCAATTTAAAAATTTCATATCGTGTGAATTTACGATAAACGTGAGCATTAAAATAATTGTTTATTTATCTGAGAATAGTCCTTTTTTAGCATAAAAAATTAAGATGATACTCGTAAATTTTAGAAAATTCGCATTTAAAATTCATGCGCAATAACCTAACCTACTAGAGCTTTATTTTGGAAGAAAATTGTTTACATAGAAATTTAATTACTTCTAACATAATTTTTAAAAATTTTATGGTAAAAAATGTATTTGAAAGTTTACACCATACTTAGGCTAAAACATTGAATACTATGAAAATATCTGCGACATGACACGAACGGCTTCTATTTATCTGTTATTTTCATTGCAATATAAGACGTTACGCAAGGGGAATTTCAGACAATCACAAATAAGTGAATCAAACCTCTGGTATAACATTACAAGTTTTCGCTTTCCCTCTGTTTTGTTTAAACTGTTACACATGAAGCTAATTCATAAATTAGCGCTAATATTCTAAGGAGTGAATGTCATACAACATTGGACAGTAACTTAAAAAAATATTTTAGAAACACGAATTCCAATTATTTAATTCGCCGAAGATGTTTGAATGAGGTTGATGTACAAAACGTACTTGTGCAAAAATAAGGCATAGTACGAGTCTACAAAAAAATCCAGCCATCATTTTAACTTTATCCTCCGCAAAAATTAGCTCAAGTATGCCAAAGCATAGTAAAAAAATAGGCGAATTTCGTACTGAGGGAAATCATGAAACATTATTCAGATAAATGGCCAAGTATTAGTTCTCCTAAATGGCACTTTAAAACATCTTTTAATGATTAACGAAATAATATATATTAAATACGGATTCGCTTTTAAAGAAGCCGCGCGCGTGTCAATTAGATCATGCCAGATATAATTGCATCCCTTTCTTCAAATCCGTATTTTTCAGCTGGTTTCGGTTTAGTGGGAGTTACTTCCGTGCTGGCAATTTTGAGAAAAGGAGGTCTATCAGCAAGCAAACACATTTACCGATATTACACGACAACTCTAGAGGTTAACAAGGACGATAAAAGTTTCGAGTGGGTTTTGCAATGGTTATCTGATTCGCAAATAGTTAAAAATTGCCACAAAACAGTTTCTACTCACTTTTTCCAAAACGAAAATGGTAATGTGCAAACACAATACATTTTTCCACCTTCCGTTGGAGTTCACTTTTTTAGGTACCACGGGGCTTTAATAAAAGTATGTATTCTCTAAAAAGTAGATGGAAAGATCTCGAAGTTCTTCGTCAAATGCTTCAAAATTTGGCCAATCGCAGTTTGAATCAATTAATTTTATGACACTAGGGAGAAATTCTAAGATCCTACAATCGATGTTGTGTGATGCTCGAGAGCACGCGCTCAGGTCACAAGATGGTAAAACGCTGACCTACATTCCTGATTCCGCTGCCTGGCGCATTTTTGGGCATCCTCGGGTTCTTCGCCCGCTAGATTCTGTATTTATGGATGAGGGGGTGGTTAACGGCATCATGTACGATATTCGCGATTTTCTGACGTCCTGTGATTGGTACCGGCAGAGAGGGATTCCGTACCGGAGAGGCTACTTGTTGCACGGTCCACCTGGTTGTGGTAAGACGAGTTTAATGTATTTGTTTACTTTGATTAAAGAACTGCAATTTCTAGTAGTTTGGGCTACAACATATGTCAACTCGGCCTCGGGGAGCCTGGTCTCTCAGACGATAGGTTCCAATTTTTGCTCAATACTGCACCATTACAGAGTATTATCGTTCTAGAGGACGTCGATGCCGTTCTATATGATAAAGACCAGGCTAAAAAGCTCTACCGTCTAACTTATAGCGGGCTTTTGAATGCACTGGACGGCATAATATCATCTGAACAGCGCATAATATTCATGACAACTAATTTTTTTGACAGACTCGACAAGGCTCTGATCCGTCCTGGTCGAGTGGATTATAAACAATACATTGGGTATTTATCAAGAGTACAAATATCGCAAATGTTCCAAAAGTTCTATAGTGGAGTTGACAGCAACATCACCCAATTATTCGTTTCCAAACTACTTGAAATGAACTTGGAGTTAAGTCCTGCAGAATTGCAAGCCTTTTTGTTGAGGTATAAAAACAATCCTGAAGAGGCTTGTAAAAATATTGCTCATATAAGTAAACTAAACTAATTTATGAATGTATTTTGAAGTTAATTCGTTTAACTCGTGATTACACTGTCGAATGTAAATTCCCGGTTTCATAATTCTATACTTGTATCCGGCGATTCCCTGTTTTATGGAATTTACTTTACCCGTGACCAATCGTAGCCTATCGCGTAGCTCATAATCAGTCCATCACAATTATAATTTAACGCCGTTATTGGCATAATGTCTTGTTTAGTCCCCAAAAATAATCTCAAAATATACGTAAACGAGTTTTTTCTTTATAATGTCCCAGACATTGATGATTCCATCACCGCCGCCGCATGCTAATGATTTTGTGCGAGGATTGATGTCCAAACAGTGAATCTAAATTTACACTTAATAATGACTGGATATGCAATTTCTGTATTTGAATCGTTTCCCAGTAAATGCCGACTTGATTTGAAAGAGATATCGCTGGATATGTTTTGAGAAGTACCTCATTCCAGGTGTCAGACTCACAACATGTACTCTACCGTTTGTTGACCCCACCGCCACAACTAATTCGTTTGGGTGAGCAGCGTTAAAATTATCAATTGCAAGACCCTGGTGGAAATCTTGTTTCCAGCTGTCTTTGGAGTCGTATAATTGGTGGATTATGTAAATAGAATAGACAGAGATACCCATATTAGTTATAAATGCAAAATTAAGGTTTTTCTGTGATAGTGAAAATACTTTTCCATCAGTCATCATTCCCATGGCGTAAGATTTTGACCGAACATCCCATATTTTTATAGTTCCGTCATACGATCCTGACAATGCAAGACACACATTAAGTGCATCGAATGCTGCAACCGCCTTTACAGGGCCGTTATGTCGGCCAACCGTTTCTGCTGTCTGAAGTAATATCAAGAATTGAAACTGCTCCGTCAGAATGGGCCATTAAAAGCTTGGAATCATGCGTCCATTCAAGGTCAAGGATGCACCCGACCACATTAAGTTTACAAACCGAAATACAATTGGTAGTCTGCGGGAAAAATTTCATCACCTCGACTTTTCCATCCCAAGAAGAGACGGCAAACAAATCTGGCTGATTTTTCGAGAATTTTATTTTTACGACTGTATCCGAAGGTGATTGAACCAATCTTATGTGTTTGTTCGGGTTTTCTTCTCTGCCGAGTGCTAGGTCGTGTTCGAAGTAGCTATCTGATAGGCTTTCAATTGTTGAAGCATTTATGTTCGCACGTGCTGCGATTCTCAAGGATTTTTCAGTAATTATAGCTTTATTTGGAGTTGTTGCGTAGTTCGTAAAATATTCCAAATCGCCGAACCTTAGTGCGTCCTGAGGGTATCCGAAAAGTTGAACGTTTTTATCAACTTCTTGCTGTGCTACGCATGTTAAATTTTGAAAATCTTCCGTACACGTCTGAAATATTGGAATTAATGTTTGTGTATGGTATGGAGGAATCTGTATTCCATTATTGGCGTTGGTGATTGGCATTGGCAATGGATTTATTTGATGGGTGCTTTTGTTCTCCTCTGTACAATGGGGTCTTGCCATATAAATGCCTGATTGTGTAACGTTGTTATCTTAACATTATCTCAAAACGACAACCCAGATTGCTTTTGAATCCCGAATAATTCATCAGCTGACGACTTATTTTAATATTTAACAAACAAAATTTTCTTTTTAATTTATCGAATAAATATCGGATTATGATGGGTGATTTTGACAAATTTCGAAGCTTTGGTCATTTTTTCCTGTTAAATGAACCTTTTAAACTTTTAAATTGTCTATAGTTCTGATTAATTTTATGAAAAATCGATAGGTTGGGTTTCGACAAATAAAGGTAAATTTGGATAAAAATTTAAGATTCAGTTATTGTGTTGTATTTTGAACTTTTTTCATGTTAAATATTAAAATACCTTTTATTTGTTATGTGATAAAACTAATCATATATTTCCTAATTCTGCGGAAAGACTACTTAAAATGAATTATCGACAAAATATCTTCGAAATTAACTCTTAAAAGGAACGAAGAATAAGGCGTACAGGTATATGATTAAATTGATAAATTTTCACCACTGATTCATATTCGTTGTAAGCGCTACATCTAGTTCCACAAACCGAACTTTTAAGCTCTTTATTTATATTACTGCAGTATGAGAATATTTTTTCACTTAGTGCTTTTTCAAATTAGCGAATAAATGGGATATTCTCTTTACTTGTGAGGTTATTGATAGAACAAAGCAGAAATAATACTCGCGCACGCGCTTATTTTATTAAAGAGCAAATTCCCATTATCTTAATTCTTCAATAAATAATAAATTTAAATCTAAGAAATCGGCGTGCTTTAAAACAATTTCAGATTTTTATATTTAAACCTTCAACCAAATCAAAGTAGCTTATAAATGAAGAAATATCTGCTTAATTTAAATTAAATATGTAAGTTTATAACGAAAAAATGATGTTGACTTAGTGTCACATTATGGAAGGTCACATCTCGTTTGGATAAATAAACAAATTATTAATCCTGTCTCAGACGTTCATGCTCTGCGCTTTTAATGACAAAACAAAAGATTAAGAAAAATGCAAATAATTTGATAATTTCATCTTCGGCTCCAATACCTTCGAGCATTTATACTATTCTGAAGATCTTTTAGAAAATTTTAACTTCCGTCTTAATTTGGTATATATTGTTCGATATCACTTAAATGAGCTCAATATCATAAAATGAAATTTTTTATCATTTAAAGTAAAAATTACTCTTCGAATTTTTCAATAAAATCAACTTCAATTGGATGATTACTTTAAAAATGTAGAGAGTGAATTTTATACACAAATAATCTGTGTTATACACATTAAAAATCATGTTTAATTCAAAAGTATTTTTTGGCTTTTTAACTTTTTTCCATTAAAAGACTTGCCACTTTATATGTTCTAATTATAAGGTCAAAACAGGGAAGAGACTTATTTTCGAGAACCATTATCAATTCTCTCTTATATACCATGTTTGCAAATGAAAAATCCCTTTTAAATTCAAAATTATTTTGCACGCTTAAAAATTTTGGATGTTTCTATTTGAGTAATATACTCTTCAAATTAAATTTTTAGAAGTAATATAATTTAACGTGCCGACATTTACCGATGTAAATCAGTGTATAGCGATTAATTACGACGAAAAATTCAATTTTTATCATCACAATCATAAATTTTTACCTTTTACACCGTAGAGAATAACTATTTTTTAAAAAATTTATTATCTAATTTTACAATAGTTTTTAAATCTCCTTTTGAAAATTTTCAAATCGAGGGAAACCCTGATTACCTTATCACAGATCCTAAAACTGTTTTTTCAGTGGTTCATATAATTTCCATTGTAAAGGATGCAGTCAAAACAGAAACTTTTTTAAACTCAGCTTATTGTACAAAGGAATTATTTAATTTACTATTTAAAAATAACAAAGTATTTTCAAAAACAAAATATATCTTTATAGATGTCAATGAGAAAAGTGAGTTATAATTTTTTGGAAAAAGTTCTTAAATACTAACCAAAATTTGTTGAGTTAAGTTGAATTAAATTTTCAAAAGTGGAATAACAAGTGTTATTCAAATATTCAGATTCAAATTTTCTCTCAAATGCGCGCAGAACTAAAGAAACAATAATTTTTAAACATATTATCCATCATCAATGAATGTTATCCTAACCAAGAGTTTAAACACTTTTATTCGAGGTATTCGATCAAATATGATACCGAGGTGAGCATGAAGCTTTCACAAGTCCCATTTATATAAGGCTCAATAAATCATAGCTAATTATCAATGGCTTGAAAAAATTGATAATTTGCTCCAAGTCATTGAATTTATAAATGTTAAGATAACGGCTTAAATTAAGACATTTAGTGTGGCTAAAAGATTTTCAGAATTAAATTCCTTAGCTTCTTCATTAGATTCTCTGCGTGACTGAAATAAATCATGTGGTTTACTGTTAACTTGGAGTTTAAAATCTTAGCTTATTTATAAAACCTATGACCTGCGCACTTGTCCCGCCTATATTTCAATTAGTTCCTTACTACGAATATTTCAAAACAGCAGAAGAATACAAAAATTTTTTCTCTCAAATATTTTATAAATTTTTCGTTGGCACTAGATTTTGTCATAAAAATGTCTCATTATTAACAAATTTTGAAAAAATTTCAAATTGAACTCTCGGACACTCACCTAGTGAATAATATATTTGGAAAGAACGATTCCGTACTCTTAAGAAATGTTTAAATTTTATATGTATAAAAATCGACTTTCTTCTCCAATTAAATTAATAATTTTTATAATTTTGGTTATTATGTCTGAGTTGCATCGAAATTCCACAAAATGAATTTTGACCTTCAAGTAAGTATAATACTTGATAATCGACTTCATGTTTGAGTTAAGATCCGGTCAACTATATTTTTGTCTGTCGTAGCTCCTCGTGTATCATTAAAAATTCAAATACACTTATCAACTCCTCAAAACTGAACTGCTTCACATTTATATTCCTTGAGAATATTTTTAAATTTTTTGTTCCGTATCTTAATGATACAATGTAAGAGATCTTCTAAAATTCATAATTTTCCTTTAAACACCTTAATAAAATAATAATTAGTTGCTGATAAGAAATATCTCTGCTTTCCTCTAAAACCAGTCGAAAAATTGCTGGAATCCTTGGTTATATCTCTAAAAATACCTGTTCAATGTATATTGATCTCTACGATGTCTCGACCTTGGGTCTCACACTAAAAGTTAACGGATTAAATTTGTTGCACCGTCACCAACATAGATCCTCAACACTTTTGAATGAAAATCATTTGAACATTTCAAAATCTGCTTTTTTGTATTTTTTTCGTTTGAGAAGAAAATTTAAAGCGATACTTCAATTTATGTGGTCTTTTTGGCAGAAAATCTCGTTAGTTGTTTCCCGGGTTTTTAACGTGTTTAATTTTTATTTATTTCGTTTATATTTTCGAATATTATTTTCATATGAATTGATCACTGATGACACTTTAGATTATACTCAACAAAAAGATATGACTTTTAAATTTTCCAAACACTTCTGTTTTGTAATTATCATAATAATTACATTTAGAACACCCACCAGTCTCTAACACTATTTAAATATAGAATTAAGATTTTTGCTGTTGTTCAAAAGCATATTTAATCGATAGTTGCATTCTAGAATAAAATTTAAATTCAGTATATTGTTTTATAAAATTTAAAATAACGGAGAAATTAAAAAGAGGTGATAAACACAGTTGAAGTTCTTAGGCGAGACTAGATTCATAGCACGATTAACTGAATGGAAGCTTGTGTAAAAACTAAAACAATGAAAATGGTGCGACAAACCGTCAACATTTTTATGAGCCTTTCCAATAATGCTAAAAATGTTAATTAACACATCGAACCCTACTTTATAATTTCTCATATTTTTCAGAAGAAAATCATTTTTTTATTCTTTAATTAGGACGATATTTAATTTATTGATACATAATATGTCATGAATGAATTTAGCTCGCCAGATGGCAGTGATAAAAGTCTGACATTATAGTCCATTGAATTTAAATGCTTATTTATATATTTGAAAGGTAAATGAATTTTTGTCAAATTAACTCTATCATAGCTAATCCGAAAACACAAGAAACGTAAAACCTTTATATATATCTAGGTACTGTACATTTCTAGACAGCCAACGTTCAAAAAACTGACCATAATTTTTATGATTGTAACATGCCAAAGGTTAGTAGTGGTTATTTAAAACATTTTCCCATTTAATCATGACTTACCTTTAATAGCTAATCACATAATTTTAGAATCTAATTTATAAAGAAAGAATTATTGAACTGATTGATAAAGCATCAACAATCTACTTTAGATGATTTTAAAAAAATATTAAAAATGAAAATCTGACGTCAGATTTAAAAATCATCCAATGTTGAAAATTGGTTGATATTTTGAAGTACATAGAATTTACAATTAAAGTGCATTAAATTTAATATTTTAAAGACTATAAAACATTATAAAAAGAATTTTGAGAATAATAAAGGGGTAATTTGGATCATTCTTCTGATAATTTGAAAAATTATTCCTACAATTAACTTAGATCTCCTTACAACAAGATACATCTTTAATTGAAACTAAATATTTTCACTTTATACCAAAATGCTATTTTTCAAAGTTTTAATTTTAAGATAAAGGTAATTATATTTACAAAGAATTTTAAAAAAGTTTTAGATAGGTTTTTTACATCTGCACTATAGTTATACTAATTTTGGATAACATAAGATAAAATTGTGTGAAATATGTACTATAAAAACACTCCTTGAATTTCATGTAAAAACCTTAAAAATTTTATGTTAAAAATCGTGTTAACAAATTCTTAAGTGTTAAAACGATGTTATATTTTAATTCGTATAATTTAAATAAATTAAACAGTTCAGCTTTGTCATTTTAATACGGAGATCCCACATTAATTGCTTCAAAAAAACTAGAACGTCTTTACTGCACATTCTATACATTTTTATTGGTTATGTCGGGTTTCTAAAGTTGATTCAAATTTTACAGACTTCGAGGAAGTATTAGAATCAACAAAGTATAAGCTGTGCTTCACAGCCCCATATAAAACCCCAAAATTTATGATATAAAGATATGAAGGCCATTCACTGCTGCATATGATTTTCCCACTCTTCAAATTTCTTGAATATTTGTAACTAAGGTAGCAATTCTATGGACCTGTGTGATTTTCAGATAAATATTTTCATGACTGAAAGATGAATGCGCAACACTAATAACCATAACTTTATTTAGATTTGATCTTCTTAAAGGGTTTATGACAAACTAACCTTGTATCTATTTGACAGACTACACCGATTCCATACAATTTTGTTGCGATTTCCAGAAAATATTTCTTAAATTATCGTTTAATTTGTCAACTTACGGCACTACTTCATCAGAAATATCCTCACTGATGATTATGAAACCAGTTATAAAAAAGTGAAAACATAAAATAATAGATGATTAAGAGTGTCAAATTTTGTCTATTCGAATAAAAATCAACGACTGATATTGCATGGAGATTCGGTTAATACATTTTTGTGATTTATCGTCTTTTGGATGAGAATTTTTTAACAACTTCATTAAATTATCGCACTCTCGGCATGGCTTTTGATCAATCTAGATGCCATTTTTTACACATAAATTTATTGTATCCTTAGTGGAATTCAATTTCAACAATGGTAATATTAATGTTTCATTAAAAATAACACCCATTATATTTCAACTTTATTTTAATTAAAGATAAAAAAATGAATAAAAGAAAACATCCCTGGGGTTTTTCTAAATTTTTCAAATTATTTTAAAAATATAATCTCATATTTAACAAGCTGACACATAAAATTTAAATGAAACGAAAAATATATTCATCAATAAATTTTAAGATATATTAAATTGTGAAGAATAAGATCTTGTGAAAACAATTTAAATCTAAATTCATCGAAAAAATGTTTTTATCGACATTTCAGATGAACCGAGATTTAAATAAACCAAATGTAAATAAATTTAGGAATCAATTTCCTGTTTTTTTAAAAAATACATTCGACGAAAAAATTTATTTAAAAAAAATTCTAAAGATGTAATATTATCAGGATAAAGTAGCTACTTATCTTGATGAACTATGCCATATATTTCTTTATTTTTAACTTAAACATTAACTTTGGAAAAAATCGCACGATGATTTAATCAAGGGAGTTTTAAATATAATACGGGAAAATATATTGAACTTTTCAACTCGAATGAACGTCGCAAATTTTGAAATTAAAAATATTTTCAAATAAAGTTATTGTCTTAAAATCCAAAAAGTACAAATATTTTTAGATGTTTAATATTTTAACCATTCCGAAAATATTGTAATGACCACACAAAGTTGCGCAGTTTTACAAATATTAATTAACTATTCTTTATCCTTTAAATTATGACAACAATATTTGTTAGGTTTTACGTTTATCAATTTTCGCATTCAAAATCTAAGAAAAAGCTTCTAAAACTAAATAGTATTTCAATGATGACCCTGAGCGTTCATCCGCGGTGATTCGGCTAAAATAAAAATTTTTAACATTTATAGTCTGAGACGATGTTTAAAATCACCTTTTATAACTTTTCCTAGTTTATGTACTTTTACATTTATAAATATTAGAGGACAAAACGTTTAATGATGTTCATAAATTTCCTCAAATATCTGATGAAAGGTTTTCCCATACTCATCAAAATATATGCCTCCTTATTTTATCTAAAAATCCCAAACACCATTTACTCACATATTAAGGTATAATATTACAAACTCATCAATAAAAATTGTTGTGATTTAGTATTGATGTAAAACTACTACCATAGTATCTTTGAGTCACATAAAGTGGCAATTTTTATCCATTCATATAAAATAAATAAATTTCCAATGTTTCTACTTATAAATCTCAATTTTCACATTCTAAGTGCATATATCAGAGAATAATTTAACAATTAACTTTCAATTGGTTTATTTTAAAAACATAATGAATTATAGCTATTTTTAAAGGAAAGTCTTGTTTTATAGATACGTTCCACCATATATAACCTTATAAAATAGTGGTTATAGATTAAACGACTTGACTTTCTTCAATGGGAAGTGATTGCGAGAATACGTAGGGGCTGGGAAGCTAAAATTTTGTTTTTACTGATGAATGAGTTTTCTTACCTGAAAGAATTAAATAATTAGGATTGTTAAATGTAATATCTTAACTAAAAGAAAACTCTTTCCGTTTCTAAATATCAACTTAAAATCTTTTTATATAAAATACAAAAACGACTCATTTAAACCATGGATAAACAAGAACAATATTTCCTTGGTTATTCAATTAGAATTTTTTATAGTTATTTTCAGGTTATATAAATTTAAAAAAAGTGAAATTGATTAATCTCCAATATCATCGAAGATGTTCAGTTTTAAATCTTTATTGTAAAGATGAAACTCGAATGCTATCAAATTTTATTCATTATCCTGGTATTTACGTGTAAAATTGGTAGAAATATAATATATTATTATTTAACACTTAAATCTTGAAATTTCTTCTGATGTTAAGTTATAATCAAAGTTCCATTCGAAATTTGTTTAAAAATAGTGCGATCTCGATGCTAAAAATATAATGGAACACAAAGGAAAATCTAAATGTTGCAAATATTTTATTCAAAAAATAAAATCAATTATCAAATTATGAAACTAACAGTTTTAAACAAAAGTATGTATGATTCATAAAAATATTTAAATTCATTCTTTATGTATATGAATGTGCATAATTTCTTATGAATTACAACACAGTTTAACTGTTTGACATTAATTTAGAATATAAATTATCACATTATATTTTAAATTGTCTTATGAATGATTTAGAAATATAAAAATAATTTTGTGATGATAAATTTAAATTTTTGAGAGAATTAAAATAAATTTTTTCATATTTGATATTCTAATTATTTTTAATCTCCATGTATAAAGAGAAATTAATGGCCACAACTTCATCAATATCAAAATTAAACTTTTCTAACATTAAAAAAACCGAAACCTCCTTCACTTATTTAAACACCATTGATAACTTCTTGTTTTTCCATCAAAATTGATAAAATAAATATTCTTTGAGCATGTGCAGATTTTAAATTCAAAATATCTTGATAAATGGAAATAAGATTCAGTTGACATATTTTGTATTCTAACTGTTTCCTGCCTATATCAACTTTTAAAACAAGACGGAAAATATTCAAGTATTTTAAATAAGTGGTAAATTTCTGATCTTCGAGAATATAAATTTATTTTCTCACAACGAACTCATGATTTTTATTGCTAAAAATAAATTTTTTGTTAAAATATAAAAGTAGGAAAATTCAGAAATTTAAAAAATTTTGACATTTATTTTTTATGCACTTTAATCAACACAATAGCTCCATTCTATGTGTAAGAATTTTCAAACAATTTATTTACCAACTGTTTTTATAATAGAATGTTTTTTCAAACAAAGATACAATTCTACTTTGATTGGGAATAATTCTTACTTATACAATTCAAATTATAATGGGTCAAAATAATTTTAGAGCAAGAAAACAAACGTGAATTTCCTTTGTTACCTTATAATTGGCAAAATATTCAAAAATATGTGAGATTAAATAAATTATCTGTTTGCCTGTTTTAAAGTCATAAATGAAAAAGACGCACGTTAATTTGTAAACTGAAATCAAGTTAAATTAAATACATTAAAGAAGATGTAACTTTACGTGTCAATTTGTGAAAATTTTCATACTTAAGTACTGGGTTTAGTTAAGAAATGTAGAATATAACTTTAAAAACATCTATGTGACATAAATTACGATTTTAATCAATCACATAACAATTATTAAAATTTTCGTAAGTTTTATTTTTAAAAGTTGATCAGAATAAATCTACTTCTCTTTTGATAACTTTATAAACGTGATGATTCACATCCAATTTTGATCAAATCAAATCAAAAAGCCATCTGTTATTAATTGTATGAAAATAAGGTTTCAAAACGAAAAAACAAAAAGAACTATTCAATAAGAAACTTTATATCATTTTTAGATTTCTTCCACTAATTTGGTTAATTTTAATTTTGGCTGGAAAATTATTTTTTGAGAGATGATTAAAATTATGGAAAAACCTTTTTAAACATGAATTATAATCAAATATATTGGTGTCAATTTTAATTTATCATAACCTCTATTGAAAATGAATATCATCAAAATCAAGTGTATTTCTAGCCTGTGAGTATAAAATATATTACGATTGATCCACTTAAATCAAAACACGAGCAGTATTCAGGTTATTATACTTAAAATTCACAAATTTGAAAAGGTATAAAAGATGAGTAAATCTTGAGATATCAACATAATTCAGCATGCATTATTCATATTTAATGAATTTAAAAATTTCACATTTAACTTTATCAGAATTTTTTCCCCTTTATAGAACACGGTGGGTTAAACCACCACAGACATTTTAAATCTTGAGCATGCGTATACAAAGGCCATCCATCTGATTTCTGGCGTAATGCATCCTGTTTCCGAAAGATAATCAATCGTGATTGCTCAAGTTATCTTATAGTGTGATTTTTTACTCCTTAAAACTCTTCCAATGTTCTCTGCTTTTTAAGGTAGCTTGAACATCATGATGTTGGTGTTTTGGTGATCAGTTTACCTTTCAAAACATTTAAATAAAAAAAATAAATCATCAAAATTTACAATGTTTATTATATGATTAATCGAAAAATAATCAGATATCTTCAATAAAATGTTAAAGTAACAATGCATCATCTCTAATGAATGACTATTTTATTAATATTCGTAGTACATGTTTCTAAATAACAAAAATGTTAAAAATACCACTCATATATGATTAGATTACAAATAAAAAGGACGTTTTTGAGACTTATACTGATGAATTCTGAAAAAGGCAACAGGAAAATTAAAAACCAGCAAGATTCATTTATCAATGAATGAACTGAAATTAACATTAAAAAGTTATCAATGTCATATTTAAACATCCAATCAAAGAATTGATACTTTATAAAAACATACAAGTAGGCGAGTTTTATTTAAAATTTTTGAAGAGATAAATTATTGAATACGCCTACATTCACTCAAATATTTTATCACATATTCATATTATGAAGAGTTTTTTTGAGATTTTGATGAATGTGTCAATAACATGACAAGAATACTTAAAGAGGAAGCGGTGGCAAAAGAAGTGCAGCGGGCTTACGAGAATGAGCTTTATTTCTCTCAATGTTGACAGAATAGTATTTAATTTTAACTCACAATTTTATTTTAATTTCAATAATTAAGCATTTTTCTTCAGTATGCCATTGATAAAATAATTTATATTTTAAATTAAGTTAACCAGTGTTAAATGTAGAATAGATTTGATAAACACACCAGAATAATGTTTTAATTTAGACTGCTATTCAAAAACCAACTAAAAATATTTTTTAGCTCAATTCGGAAAAATATTTGGAGAAATTCTGTTTTATTAGATTTATATTTTCAGAAAAGTAGAAGTAAAATGCTTGATGAAAAATAGTATTTGTCATTTATGAATATCTTAATAGGCGCTGGTACTATATTGATAATATCGAAGTATCATCACGCGAGTAGTTAAAAATTGCTCGGTTTAAAATCAAAATGAAATAAACAAGGATACCAAGAATTGCAGACAAAAATTTTTTGCTTCACTTATTTTAGTTCCCCACATTACATAAATTTTTTTCTTACATATTTCTTAAATAAATATGAAAAACTGCTCGGACAACATTTCTGTACTCTCTTACCTTTATAATGTTTATAATTCTTCGCTCTAAATGCCATTTTCAGTACATGTATTACAGTCCTGTAGAATTTAGCGATTGCAAATTCAAGTTAATTTGCAAAACCTTATAAAAAATCTTTCTTCACCCATTGGAACAAAAGCATCAGTGTATCTTCAGAAAACGCGTTATACGGACGATTTATGTATTTTAATGGTGGTTTCAATTTTTAAAGATTCTATAAAAAATAAAAAATATTTTGAAGGCAGTTTATCGTTTATTTGTTTTAAGTTAAAAGTTTTATCTGTTTCAAAATTATATTTTTGATTGCTTTTTAAGAACGGTGTTTATTGTACCTTTTCACTAATATCGTTGAATATATTTCTTGTAAATTAAACCAGTTAACCCAAATAGTTCATTTAACTTGAGCGTTTCGAAAGATAAAAAATAGTCGAGATGGAAAGTTTTACTACGAATCATTCACCGAAGTGCCAAAAGGTATTGATAATATTTTTTTGAACTTTATATTTTATTATGATGTCCTTTTATCCTCACTGCAATCATTAAATGAACAAACGGTAAAAATTACTTGATATCCATCTGATTCTCGTCTTCTGTTGTGAAACCGTTACATTCTCTTCAGCTCGATGCTGTTTTATCTTCCTTTCATTTCAATTTGATAAAATGAAAAAGTAGTATTCTTTTGTTGAGCTGTGGAAGTTTCATTTTAAATCTTCAGTATGTGATTTTTTCGTGATTGTATTTTGACAAAACAAATATCGATATGTTTCAAATATGAATAATCCTCAGGGTTCGAAAAATATTTAATGTAGATTACCACCATGGGTATATTGACACCCTCTTAAATATAGTGGGTTGAAATGGTGTTTTTTTGACATTTTTTTAATTGTTGGGCGACACCATATAAATAAATGTTCATTTTAGAACTCACAAAAATCTCTGGATTAGTTTTTCTGCAATTGTAAGTAAGTCCAGATTATCCTGAAGAGGTTAAATAATTTGAATTTGTCACAACCGGATGGTATAAATTTCTGTTTTAAGCTACTTTTCTCGTCTCTCCGAAAATCCTTAGCTAAATGGTTAAAGATACGTCGATGGGTTAAAAATATGATATATGAACAATTTTAGAAAAAACTCACGACATGTCTAGAAGCTAGCATCGAAAATTTCAAAATCGACCCGGAATAAAACGACTTAGGATCAGTTATGAAAGTCAATTTGTAATCAAGACGATCAAGCATTGTATCGCTTTTTTAGTTCTATTGAAAAATGTATGGATGTTTGGGTATGAGAGGTGAATTGTTTATCAAACTGAACTCTTGATGGGATTGTACTAATTCGCGCATGATTATTGAAATGAATGACTCATCTTTTTGAGTTAAAATGAAATTAATGAAAAAATATTTCGAAAAACATTAGTCATCATTAAAATAACATACTGATTTTCGAAATGAAAATATCGATAGAATTAAAGCTAATACTGTTTCGTGGAAGCAAAAAACTTTTAATTGTTGATATGGATCTCAAAAGTACATTCAAATTGTTTCTAAAGGTGTCAAATCGTTCAGTGACACATTTAAAAATTTAATCATAAATGGTACCAAAAAGGTCTATTTGTTTTCAAGCTCAAAATGAAAGAGTTTAAACAATAAATTTATGTGAAGAAATTTCCGCCATAAATTCCATATTATATAACTTTAAAACTCGTATGACTGTCGTTATATTTCCATCAAGTGAATGATAAATCATAATCAGTTTAAATATTTTTTTCATTTTATTCAAAGCAGTAAATATATTATGTTTATTAACTTCATAATTAAATTTACGAATAGGATGAATGTTATGAAAGATAAATGAGGTAAATTTTTGATAAATTTTTACTGATATCGTAAATAAACTCGATAAATCATAAATTAAAGCATGTTTAATTTGTTTATAAACGATAAAATTTGAATTTATTAACTTTTAGAGAAAATGTAGCATATGTGCATGGGAATTTAATAAACTTGATCATTCTGAATCAAGTATGAAACAATGCTATATTACTTCAATAAAAAGTATCGAAATAAGCCAATAAATTTTGATTTCCTTCAAATTAAACAAACATTAATGTCTGGTTTAGATTCAAATTTTCAAGAGTTTACTAATCTGAAGATTTTAAACTATTTCCATAAATTTAGTTTTTGAAGGTAAAAGTAATTTTTATGAATTTCGACAAATCTTGAAATACTTTTCAATGACTCTCTCTCATTTCGAAATTATACAATGTTACGATTTTTAATTCTAACTAGTTCCTTCAGATATTGTCGCGAAAATAACTCTCTTTGGTATTCTTTCCAAGTTTTGAACAATAAAATGAAAAATTTTGATATTTTGAAACCTTTTATTTTAATCAATTTTTGTTCTTTCTTATGACTTTTTAAATTTTTAGTTCTCATGGTTTAAGATGCATTTATGAATTTTCGATATAATAAAGAATGATATTCTTTTGCACTGATTCCATTTTAAACCTATTGAATTCTATTAACACTTGTGAACCGCAATGTGTTGGATAATTAGACAAAGTTGTCTCTAATTTTTACCTTTTTATTCCATAGCGGAAGAATGCACAATTGCTTTGAGATGAACGGGACTTAAAAATTATGCACTAAAATTTTCTTTGCTTATCTTAAATAATAAATTTCAAATTGTACCAAACGTAAAAATTTCAATATTTGGTGAAAATCACGACTGTCTACATATAAATTTTAAAAAACTTTTGAAATAATTTTTTTACACTTCTTGTTAAAATAATGATGACTTGATTGATAATTATATATAACTTCACTATACACAACACAAATTTTTTAAATCATGAAAAAATACACTAATTATTCAAACTTATATCTTTTTAAGTCTATAAACATTTATCATTGTTTATGAAGTTTAAAGTGTTAAAATACACTTCAATATAATGAAACAAATTTACGGTCGTACGTTTATATTTACACCATATCAAAACATAATAAATAGTTCAAGATTTTTCAAAATAAATAAATTACATATAATATAGGGTTTTAAATAAAGTTATTCTTTGTGAAACGTTCAGTCAATCTATTGTTAAATCTGTCAAGGCTAGACCATACCATTAAAATAAAATGGTGAAACATTGAATTTGAATCCCTGAAAGAAAAAAATATGATCTGTCCATTCTGGTATAAATATATTCAAAAATATATTCTGAAATAAACGAATTTATTAAGTATTAAAAATAGTCTCATTTTCGAATTTATAAAGCAAATCCGAATTTGCCTTTGCAAGATTAAAAAGTGAATATTATTTGGAAACTTAAATATTTGTTGGTATATTTTATAAGTTGAACCCGCTCAAACATTTTTTATTTTAATAGTCGGCAAATATGTTTGTTCTCTCGCATAGACCTGCTAAAATACTTGTTGTCATCAACATAAAATTTTTCAAGATTGCTCTTGTATCTAGTAGAGGGAGATCCTCTCATCACCCAAACAGTTTTTCAAGCCTCTGGTAGCTACGGCTGTCCTACTTCCTGGTTTTTGCTTCTTTGGAAGTAACTGCTCTCGAACCTTATTTTTTAAACTATTAAAGTTCATGAAAACAATAAATAAAAATTTCAAAGTACGACCTCGAATATCCAAATGTATTTAAAAACATTTTTTTGAATAATGCAGAGGGACGTGTGTTGTACATGGTGGCTCAAACAAAAGTTGTCATGAAGATGTAAACAAAAATAGACACATTTTTTCATCTGACTCTGAATATAATTTTTTTAATGAAATAAATTCATTTAATTTGTTCATGGTTTTATTTAAGTTTCTACCTATAATTAATACATGAACTACTTTTCGAGAATGTCATGATAAAAATTCAGTTACTTCCTTCGTGAAGTCAATTAATTTTCAAACAATTTTTTAATATGATTTTACAATGATAATTTTATACTGTTTTCCAAACATTTTATTTGATTAATCAACAAATAGTTGAAAAATAACTTTTTAATAAAACGATGTGTATATTTTATCTAAAGAGAACGCACTTTTTATTTATACTCACTTTCAACATCTCCTACCACCTTATCAAATAATAGTTTGTCAATTGATATTGAAAGCGTTTCCAAAGTATAGGACAATCGAAAAACAATAATATGAAATGAAGAAAAAATATAAAAATTAATTATTTGTGAAATTATTGGCAGTTTTTAACCATTTTACAAAATATTCTTTTAAAAATAAAATTCATCCAAATGTAGTTTGAATTATTTCCATTTTTAATTTTCTCATTTTATTCTAAATTTTGCATCGAGCAATTCACCCTCAATTCATTGTGTGTTGGCTCCATTTAAAATATCGAAGAAATCTTCTTTATGAGCAATTACCTCGCATTTGAAACCTAAATCAAAACGCTTTTAATAAGCAAACACACCATAAAACACGATCATAGTATAGAATTCAACACTGTCAACAATGAACAGCAAAATTGATTCTTAGTCTATTTTCAGATCTTGAAAAAGTCTAAAATTATAAGTATTTACTTCAAATATACCAAAATATAATGCCCATTTATCCTATCACCATAATAATTCTTTAGTATAATTCTACCTGGGGTTGAATCACAATCACAATCATCATGCAAAAGTACAACCCATAAATATTTTATGAACCTGCGAAAGTAAATTTCAATAATTTGTAGGCACACTCCTTTCCGCCCAGTTTTTAACCACTCGAATTCTGGTTTTATTCTAAGGAGAATAACATTTTTCTATCAATAACTGCACTCTGTTAAGAAACAACAATATTTCGTTTGATTTCTTTTCAGGTTTTTTCGCATTATATTAGAATATAATTTTTAAAAGTAATTTACAGGGTAATATCTACGAAATCACTTTTATTTCTAATCCTGAAATAAATTTTCCTTTCCACATAGATGTTTCATTTTTCCACAAGTGTCAACGCGATATAAATTATAAACGACTTATTTCCTTGAAATTATCCCTCATCTGGGGTTACACTAAGAACACATTTTTAGTTTTTGGTGACTTATGCCTTTACTCGTTATTAAATCCAGTATTAAATTTTTATAAGTCAGAGAACCAAAATTGTTCGGCATACACGGCATTCTTTATATTTTTTTCAAATTGATTTAAACTTAGAGGGCTTGAATAATTTTTATGCCATTCCAGACTTGAAAATTCTAATAAAAATGATTAATTAAATATTAAGTTTTAATATTAAAAATATTTTTTAGTGACGCGAACGACAATGAACTTTGTTGGGATTTGATTGACCGGATGTATAATATAAATTTAAAGTGTAACGTGTGTGACATTTTGTCAGAAAATTGTATCATTAATTTATTTTTGTTCTTATTGTTCACTTCAACACCCAGTATTCGATAAACTTTTAAAAGCTTGTTCATGATAGCTCTAGATTAAAAAAAGTAGACATACTAGGCCAAGAAACCGTTTGGCATGGTCCTGCCCTGAAAGAAATCCAGATCTTAACAACTTGACACATTTCATGCAATCAGATTTTCTTCCATTTAAAAGCCCCTTGCAAACCTATAAAGGAATCATTATATACCGGTGAAATTTTCTTAATCACTATTTTAAGTTGAGGAATAACGCAATTTTCAAAAGCCGGTATGACTATTCTGCCTTTTCCAAAGATTTCGTCTATTTTGTTTGAATGAACGCAAATTTTGAATTGTTCGCGAAAATCTGTAAAAAAGGAATAGATTTGATTGGCTATTTCTTGGGAGACATGCTCTGAAGGAGAGGATCTTTTAAAACTTCATCTCATAAATGCTTCTAGATCATTTATCATAGAATGAAAATAAGAATTTTCGTCATCTTTTAAAAGATAATCTTTGACTCCAGAATTTTCCATTGTCCTCTCAGGTTGAGAAACAGGAACTTCATGGCGACCATTATCATTATTCCTCATTCGGCTATTTCTATCAAAATTAGCTTTAATAGCTATAAATAAAGTAAAAATTCATACGTAGACTGGTTTCAAAATTAAATGATTTCTGGGTCCCTTCTTCAAAATCAACAGAACTCGAGGGTACACTACTCATTTTTGAAATCAAATAATCTGTTTTAAAGGATCATAGCTGCTACCTCTAAGCGTTTGAGATGCTTCTTTGGTCTTCGTACTCCTGTCTTGAGGTATATATGGCGCTGTTTTAAATGTCCAACTTGATGAAATGTAGGGGTGTAATTGTGATGCGTCTGCTTTTTGGATACCATCTGCTTCAATTCTGGGAATTTTAACAGGATGTATTTCATTGTTTGATTGACCTTCAGAAATATCAGGGGGACCAAATCGTGAAACATTCCCGGGATATCGAGTATTCATTCTAGTATTACCATCAAATAAATTATCTGAGCTCTTCTCACGTGGAATCAAATGAGGATTAAACGAACCTATCCTTTTTCTGAGTCTGATTTCATATTTCGAGTATGTAGGTAAACTTAACCATGGCCGACGAAAAAACGACATAAGGGCTTCGGGCTTGTTATTTTTATTCATCAAAAATTTCAGTTCGTTGGGTGTGAGATAATTTGCTATCTCAGAATTTTCAGGATTCGGTATTTCGCGTACACTGGGAGGGACTTCAGGTATAATTGGGTAAATAGAAGAAGGATACGATTTTGTTTGTGTTGTCAATCTATGATTCATCGAATGTCTTCCAGTGGGCATTGTTTCGGCTTGAGAGGAAATACTTAAAACTCTTCGGCTGTCAATGTCCCAATAAGAATCAAACAACGTGGTTCCCGTATTCTCTGAATATAAAGGAAACCGTCCATTTTCCGAGTTATATCTCAATTTCTCTTTTGATAAAAGTTTTTGCCTTCCGCCATATGAATCATAACCAGTTCTCTTGTTGATATAACCGGTTTCACCAATAAAAGGATTCCCTGGTTGATCCATTACCCCATTTTCATAATTTGAAATAAAGTATGTGAGCTTTGACAAAGCTGAAGTTTCTAGAACATGAGGTTGTCTGGCCACATTTTGCCGTGGAGGTAATATAGACATTTCAGGATTTCCTTGCATTTGTGTTGAAATTTTTGAAGTTTTGTAATCATCCCTTTTCTCGGTGTCAGAACCGGTTGTCCTGAAATGTAAGGGTTCAGCCTTCTGGAGATACAAACTTGAATCATCTTGAACACTATTTAATTTAGATTTATCCACAGCATACCCAAGCTCTTGAATATAATGTCCATCAAATTGTTTTATAGCACCAGGATCAAATTGAAAAATATCTTTTATATCCAAAAATTCAGCTTTCATGTTATCTGTTCCTCTATTAATTGACTTATCGACAGATAGAGGCTCCTCAGAGAGAGCTTCGAACTGAGTAGATCGAGAACCTACTGGAGATATTTTTGCAACACCTTTATTGAATCTGAATCCGTGAAAGATGATGTTTGGCTATTTTCACTTGGAGAAAATACATTTCTACTCAAAAGGACTGCTATTAAAACCAATAATAGTTGCATACTCTTGATGAATCAGATAATTTTCGTTAATTTATCCTCCTTGTCGTTGCGCAACATAATCGATAGGATTTAAATTATTAATATATTATTTACTTTTTTCAGAAACGTGTGCCTAGAAGATGTTAAAAACCATAAAATTAAATCCATTCAAAAATAAAAAATGTCGAATTTCTTCACAATTGTAAAAAGATTAATGGAATTATTTGAGCGATTTATTTTTATTCAATGAAAATTAATGACATAAAATTATGAAAAATTGCAATCTTAAATCATGCAGAAAGGCTCTTTATGTTCTGATTTATAAAAAATATTTTCACAAAAAATACGTGATTGAACAGTGGGTTCCATTAGTTCCTATGAGATTCGAATAGATCAGCTGAACGTTTGCAACAATTCAGTTCAGTTTAAAATATTTAATGGTTTTATATATTAATTTGTGATGATTGTATGAAAAGATTATGTATTTAATACAGTTGAAAGAGATTATTAAGAATTCCATAGTACGTCAGTTAAGACGACACTGAGCTCAATAAATTATGACATGTGACGAAATCATTGGCGGATGTTTGAGTTATTCATTTGAATAAATCTTACAAAGCATCCCTTTTGTGGTATAAATATAAGCATTAGATTAACTATGTTTTCATAACTTAGTTAAGAATAAAATTTCTGACCAACAATAAGAGATTGACATATTTTAGATGATGGTTATTCGAGAAACCAAATTATATTTGCTGATACTCTAAATAACCGTTTAATATTAGATTGAACAATCAAATTTCACAATTAAAAATTATTTATTATGCCAAGATTTTTCAAAAATTCATTCTATTCTGTTGTGTTTTACTTATTTTATCATTCAAAAACTTTTAAAACTTCTAATAAATTGTGCTTTTTTCTCAACTACTTAATTTCAAGTATAGTGTTTGTAAATACATAAATTATTCACTTATATCACCTTGCTCAATTATAAGTGTGGCAAAGGCGTGTGATGTAAGTTAATATTTTTAAACTGGTTAAAATTATTTTCCTCGCCATGTTAAACCAAATCCACAATAAGTTGTTTGAAGAAGGGATGTGAAAAATTTGCAGACAGCAACTGAGTTTCGACATAATTTGTACTTAATTTCCACTACGAATTATTAGCGATTAAAAGAAACATGAGAAAAAAACAATAATCATTAATCAAATAAAAATATGTAAAATTCACAAAAAGTTGCTTCAAATCATTTTTATATCAATCCAAGTGTTACGAGGCTGTTTTCATTATTCACAAAAATGAGTGTATTAACGTTCTAAAATCCATCAAATCCTTTTTAGATTATGTTAAATATATACCCTAATATGATTAGACGATAATGAAATTAATTTTATGATTGTGTCAATCATGAAGAAAGAAGTCGGGAAATTCGTAAGTATTTAGAGTTTATGATTCATAGTCTGCATATTTGCCAAGTTACTTGACTGATATATTTCTGTTAAATCCTGTTTAAATAGAAATGATCGACCTAGGTGCATTGGGTTCGATAAAGGCATTCGAAAGAGGATTAAAATCTGTGCGGCTAACATTCCTGTTAGTTGTTCTCTAGAGACTAGGCGCTATCTTATTGTTAACTAATGTTACCCAGGGCGAGAGGAAACATCAAATTGTGGTTTTATTGCGTCATCTCAGCTTTATTTGCCTTCCAGCAAATATAAGCATCATCCCCTTTGTTTTTTATCGATAAAATTTTATTTAAAAATAAAATTTAATTAAATTACAATGTTCTTGTAGCCGAGGCAAACACTAAAATATCTCAATGGTTTATTGGATGCCCTAATGATTTGGTTAGAGGAAATAGAAAATCATTTTTGTGAAATTCAAGAATTAAAATGTGAAAGCCTCACAGGGAATATTTTAAATCAATCAGAATCAATATTTGTTTTAGCGACCGTTAATGATGAAGTAATTTCATTAAAAGCAAATAATAGTCGAAATTTGTCTCAGTAACGTAGCCATATTTATGATCAGCGTTGAAATATCGGCAATCCACAAAAAACACCTTATTTCTTAAAGGATACGCAGAGTAACTTATAGTTACGATCTTATAATATGTGAATTATACTTCAACGCATGAACCGATGCAGTTTCTTTGAAAATTTTATTGTTATCTTAATAAATAGTGTAAAGGATCAAAAATTAGAAAATTAAGTCTTTGTTTATCGTCACGTTACTTACCCTCCTACCAGTGACGAATATGGGTTAATTGTGAGTGCTCTCCCCCGTCACAAGGTAATTTTCTAAATTGGTTTTTAATTTATGATAATTCAAAATATCCGCGTTCATAAAATGATTATGACATCAGTGGAGTAATTTAAGCGGTCTTTTCATATTGATATTTTGTTGGAAATGAGAAAAAATTGTTTCAGATGTCTATCTTTTAGCTAAACATAGCGTCTTGTTCAAAATAATCTGACAAGGCTATTATTCTTAATTTACATGATATTTTCATGACTTTACATTCATGTGTTTTTAGGCCTCGCTGGAACGTTGGGAAATGAATTAGTTTTTGACCTGAAACCGGTGTAGTTATAGTTCTATCTCTTCATTCACTTTTAACTCTTAAAGATTTTTCATCTCAAAAGAGCTAATAGAGAAAATTTCGATATTTTTTTTATCATGCATCTTTTGTTTATCTTAACATTGTTTTATAACTCCAGTGTAATTACTAAAAGTTAATTTTAAATTCCCTCACACGATACACATTCGTCGTTTAACTTGCTTTGAAGCTATATTTTGATGAAGATTAAAATTTTAGAGAGTTCCTATTTTGAGATTTTTATGCGTAAATTTTTATATCGTGATTATAGAAATGAGTCGACCATATGAATGCTTTAACATAGAAATTCAAAAAAATAGTCGAATCAATAATTATCACTTTTATTGGATTTTTTTTTCTACATCATGGTCACTTCATTTTAATGACTACAACTTAGACAAATATTGATCAATATACTTTTATAGTTTCGATTAGTTAACTAACATATTGGGAGATAATTGAATTTCGTTATGAACATAGGGTTAAATCAAAAAAGAAAATCCAATTGATTCTTAACTTAATGCAAATCTTCGACAATTTTACGGGAATACATTCAATATAGCATATCAATTTTACGAAATGATAAAAAAGGGATGCATGTAATAACTTTCGAAAAACGCATAAAATGGATATTTTGATATGATTTAAACACACAAAACCACATTTTAGAATCTCGGATACCAATTAGCTGCAAGAATAAAGCATAGAGTCAAGGAATATTACAAGTTCTCTAAATATCACAGCGATAACTATCTTGCCAAGTTAACCACACATGATGGTAGATACAGTATAAAGGGATCCCGTTTATGTCGGAGAATACTAAAGAAATCAAACAAATTTGTTGGAAGCTAAATAAACCCAGGTAAATTAATAAACGAATATATAAATTCAAAATCGGCAGAGTTACAATATTATCACACCAAATACACAATGGGATACTTTCATAGTTGAGAACAACATCGAAATTTTCTATTTAACGTCCCTTCGAAAAAATGACAATTAGCTAAAATTAGAGATCAATAAGCCTCAACAAAAAATAATTCCATTATTTTCGCTTATCGTCAACCGCTAAGAAATTTAACCCATGGACAGTCTTTCTTTAGACGAGACTGGTATGTTGAAATTCGTGGTGACTATCATGAATTAAAGATATGGTCTGATAACGAATGTCTCTTTATTGAGTTACAAAGGTACGATTTTCATTGATTGTAACTTTCGTTCCGTCCCATCGCAGTTTTTTCAATGTCTAATCGTCATGGCTTTCGATGCTGGTACAGAATTATATATCCCGTGTGCATATTTCTTGAAGTTAGTAAAATTGAATACATTTATTGAAATATTTAAATGAAATAGTTGTATTTTTAGAGTATTCTTTGGTGGCAAATATTATTATCTCGTATTTCGAAAAAACGAAGAAAATTGTATGATTGTTATATCAAATATGTAGCTGATAAATGTAGTGCCGATTTCAGATACACGACAGGCTATATTATTCAACAAATCAAAACTGACTGTTGATGAATCATTGAATGCTCTTTTGTCATACTGGGAAAGAACTTTGATGTCGTATTATAGTCCTAATTTGTTGAATCTCTCAAATAAAATACATTTAAATATACAAGGAAGAACAAATATTGCGTAGGGAAGTTATAAAAGACGCCTAGGAGACTTTTTCATGAATGCTCACCCAAACATCTGTGCATTCATTTCAGTTATCGGATCCGAATTTTAATCTTTTTCAGACCCATACAGAGAGATTCGTAAAATTCTACAGGAATTCGATAAAGGAAAGTTAATGAAGCTGCGAATTTCAACAGGATGAAATTTGCCACGTAGAAGCTAAATAAACTTAATTAATATTAATTTGTTTTTATCTCCTTAAAAAACACTTGAACTAACCTTTTATTATCAAACTTAAATGTTACTTTTTGAAATAAAATTTAATAGGAAGAATCCATTTTATTGATTATTTAATTGATTAGATAGTTTAACAAAAATAGTGTTTTTTATAATTGGAAATATGTATGACTAAGCATAGATAAAATGAAAGAACTTCGAATATATATAAAATTTATTTTAAAAAATGCATAAAATATAAAAATGTGATACCATACCATTTTTAGCCTGAGAATTAATATTGATTGAAAGCTTGAGATGTGTTTTCTTGATTTCATTATAAAAAGAAATTTATCAACATCAATTCGTTCCACATTAAAGTTTTACGATTAATGATTATTTTCACAATTCTTATTTTAAATAAACTAATCCAATGAATGATGAATTCGTATTTTCAAGATTTATAAGCCATCAGTTTTCCTATATTAGATAATAAAGAAAATTCTAACATGAATCCATATATTTACATTTTGAAAAATTTGGAAATCCATTTTTCATGATTTTCACATTAATTTTACAAACATTTTCAATTCAAAATATTCATTTGTAATTTTTATTTTTTCATTTAAATAGCATTTTTTGTAGTTTTGAAAATCATTTGTTTCATGTATTTAATTTAATTAAAATGAGAATATAGTGTAACATATTCAAGAATTATAATAAGTAATTAACGCAATTCCTATTTTTCCTCACCCCAGTAAAAAATAATAACCCTAAACTACAAATTATAATATTATTTCAGTCGGTATGGATTCAGAAAACTTCGTTAAAATGGATGAATTTTAATATCTTTTAATTTTCGATGATCGAAAATTAAAAGCTTCATCGAAATTTATTCATGTTTCAGCCTCCATTTCTATCAAAAATAAAAATAATTTAGATCATTCGTTTCTAAATTATTTAATTTTTGTATTTGTTTATTTTGGTAAAAATACATAAAAAATTATACGTGGGACGGTATTCCCACATGCTAGAATTTCGTCATATATAAAATATACTCAATTTTAGAACGATTAAAAATTTCTGTGAAATCATGCAATATATTCTTGACCATCCCATAATACTAAGCAATTCTAAAAATATTCTCGATGAAAGAATATAGTTCTGAACACAAATTCGTTAAAATTAATTTAAAAATGTCAGTTATAAGCCTTTGTACATAAATTTATTTGATGTATTTTAGATTGTGAAAATCATAAAAAATTGATATATATCGATAGTATCAAGTTCAAAATATAAAATAAATTTTCATAACATCTGATATATCTCACAATAAATAACTTAAAATTATACCTGGTTAATTTATCTTAATTCTGATAGAAAGGTTTGAAAATGTATATTTTAATTAAAAATTTTGAATATTATTGAATATTTTTATGGAGTTAGTCTATACTTTCATTGTATCATCCCATCATACATTGTAATAAGGTGCTAGACCATTATCATATCTGTTTATGTTTAAAGCTTAAATTAATTCACAAATGAGAATATCTTCTTTTTAGTCAAAAATATGCATCATTACAACTCTTACTGGTTGGGAGATCAAACGTAAAAAAGGAAGGTATAATTGTATGAAGAACTTATGGAGTGAATGAAGAAGAGAATAGTAAGATATTATCAGCGCGAAGCTTCAAAATACTCGTAATTCTTTTAAATATTCGTTTACGAAATCGTTAAAATGATAAAGATGTATTTAATGTTTCACTTATTCTCTAGGAAAGTATGAGTAAGAACTAATTTTGAAAGAATTCCGTAAATCAACAAGCCTGAACAAAAATTAGATTTTGATTAAAATATGTGTCATTATAAACATTCTCACAATTACTTTTGTCGGAAGACTATTCTAGTATTGAATACCTAGTTAATTACCATTTTATTTTTAACTTATTAAAGTTTAACTAAATAGAATCAGACAAATATTTTAATAAAATTGATTACATGATAAATTAAAAATATATAATTTAGCGTCAAAATGTGATAAAGTGAGGATAATCTCAAAAGTTGAGATTTGTTTAAATTAAAAAATACTAAAAATCCCACAAAATTATATTTTTACATTTTTAACTTCATAGAACGATATCACACTCGTTTATTTTTGCATCTTAAACTCCACTACATTTTGGATTTTTTGATTTTTCATGTTAAACATTGCAAATTGTTAACTTTTATTTTAATTTTCTTTCTCATTCAAGGCTATATGATTTGAGAAATTTATCGTATAAATTTTTACAACTTTTTTCTCAGTTAAATTAAAAAATAAAAACTAGACGTCTAACCATTCAACATTTTATTTCAGTGACTACAAAGTTAAGCTTTATCCAAAAAATAATTTTTTAATAATGTTAAAAAGTGACTTATACTCAGCATGAAGTTTATTTAAACAGTTTAAAATTTATGAATGCTTCATTTTGGTTTTTTACTATTTTTCAATGCAAAAATTTACATCTTTACCGGTTATTTCTTTGAATAATGCAGAAAAAATTAAAATATAACTCAAAAATATTTAAAACCGAGATAATATTTGTTAATTTAAATATTCATAACATTCCTCTATCTGAATAATAAGGCAAAAACTATCTCTTTAAAATGAAAGGGATAATTTATGTATGTGTCTTGAATCATAATAAACTTAATAAATGGTTTAATTTACCAGAAACAACTACGATATCATTCAGAACATTGTTATAACACCTTCATAAGTTCGTATGTGGATTAAAACGTGGCTATTCAACACTATCGGGAAAAACATATTTTATTTTTTATTAGAATGCTAGTTCTTGAATATCTCAACGATTACTGGATTAAAAGAGTAAACATCTTGAATGCGTGATGCATTTATTAAGTCGATTTGAAAATGAACACATTTAAGTTTTTCAATCACATTTGTGCTATTTTTTAAAAGTTCGAGGCATATAATTTATTAAATGTGAAGATTATACAAAAATCACTGGACCAATACAATATAGTATATACTATATAAATGAAAAAATGAAGTTCAGGTTTTCATATTTCATGGCTTGGAATTTAGGTTTCAGTCTCAAGTCTTGTAATATCTGATGACATAATTTTGTAATTCATTTAAAAGAACGGTGTTTTATCAAAATTTTATTTTTGGTCAAATGAATAAACTGTAAATTAATAGAAAATTTCCAGCTAAGTTCAAACATTCATATTTACTGATGGTAAAAAATAAATAAATAATGAGGTTTATTTTTAAATGTGATAAAAAAAAATTTTCCCATTTTTCTCAAATTTGGGAAATTTTTCAAATATATAGGTTCAAATGCTCATTTTCAATTTTTTATTTAAAAATAAGATCGACGAATATAAGGAAGGAATAAAATACAACATTTTGTATTTTTATAAAATGAATGCACATATAAGAGCGAGGGCATAACATAAATACACATTTTTAACAATTTTTGTGAACTGTTGCGATTAAGAAATGTAAAAATTTGTATTAAGACTCTTTTTAGTGATCTGAATTCTACAGCCTATTTTAAATGAATTGTTAAGAGAAGAGCTTATGGTGAAACAAAGATGGATATTTTCAGCCTTCTGTGAATTTCTCTGCTGTCATTCATGTTTTTAAAATGCATGAACAATGCATCCAGTTTAAAATAATTTAAGTTATTACAAAATCCTAAATATTATATTGTGAAGAAATTCAAGAACTGAAAATAAGTATTACGCATGAAAAATTTTCTCAGTCATCCTACGTTACAAAAGTCCATTTCAAATAAGATGGGTCTCGTCTAGAACATAATTATCAGGAGATGAAAAAAATTTATTCTGTCAAAAATGAACACTCTTTAAATCAAAAAATTAAGAGTATACTAATTGTGACATCAATAAAAATCCGTCAACCGGTAAAATCACATCATATTTACAATAAATCTTGCCTCACAATATTTAAGAATTAATAAAAAAATGTAACAAAAATATTTTGTTATTGTGAAAATTATTTTGTTTTTTCATGAGATTAGCATTTTTGCGTGAATTTCTGTCTTAATTCTCGTCTGAGGTAATCCTTAAAACATTAAATAAAAAAACTTTTCCCATACAACCACTATATTCGTCCCATACTGCGAGAAGCGAAAGTGATACAACCACCCCACATTCAGCACACTCTTCTTTCACACTTGAAATGTGGGTTTTACATATCTTTATTTATCAATACCCGATACCTGAGAAAGATTGTCAACAAAACCTGATAAAAGATTCAAAAGAGAATCAGAAAAAATTGTATTCCTGTGGCGATAACTCTTAGAAGGATTATCCTTTTTAATGATCTCACGAATTCTAGGCCGAAACACAAGATATTGCTCATATAATTTTGATGGTATTTCGTCATCTATCCCTGAAGACTTTGCGTTTTTAACACGTTTCTTGCGTAGTAATACAAAACACAAACTTTTAAGAACGTCGTTTAGAAAGATTTTTTCACCATCATCACTTAGAGATTCGATAAATTTGAAAAAATAGTTATTTGAATCAAATCTCTGTGTTAATGGTGTTCCTTGAAACACAAAATTTCTTTGAGGAAGGTCCTTATGACTATCGATTGCTGCACTGGCTGTCGATGGTATCAAATTCATATTTTTTGCTTCATACTGTTCAAAATTTGTTCCTTCTGAAACTGCATCAGTATTTAAATCAGAAAGAACTTGAAGATACTCTTGAGGCAAGAGACTTTTTTCCTTGTTCTCCAAAACATTCACGAATTATTTCGTCTTTTAAAGATCCACTCGTTGTCTTCTTCACCTTGTGTGGTGGTTGATTCAAGCTTGTTGCCGTATTCTCTTCCACATTCACCTTTCTTATACGTTCAGTCTTTTGTTGCACTGTGGATCCAAGTTCAGTCATTGACCAACTAAGATCATGAGAAATAAAATACGAAGTATCAGGAGGTATTGACGGGTCTCCTGAGTTGTGTCCGAAAGAAAGTAAACAAGGTTCCATCGGTTGAGGATGCACATTTCTACAAGGTGTGCCCAATTCTGCAGATCCTTGTGCAAAATCGTAATTATCTATGCAAGTAGGAGTCCAGTTAATATCTTGGATATCTGTTGACGAATACATATGTGCAGCAGGTACAGGATGTATCATTCTGTGGTCCGCAAGCTCCCCTCCGGGAGAAAAAGTCATGAACGGGTGATTGGGTTCAGATTGCAACGTGGTAAACCCTCTGTACAATTGGTCATCAGTTAAACCATGATAATCGTAAGGATAATAGTTGTGATGAAGTTCAGGAGTTTGGAAAATTTGCTCCTGAATATGTCCCTGCGAATCAACACCTTGGGGAGATATTGTACTCGATATAGAGGTGGTTAAATAAACCTGGGTATCTGGTTGTTGAACGTTTTGTGTGATAGTATCGATGGATGCGCTATCGTGTGGCCAGTTTGAATCTGACATACTGACAGAGCGATGCGCACCCGCCGATTCAGGATGATTTGAAGAACTATGTTGATCGCCACTTTTTGGACAATAGACGGTCGTCATAAAACAGATTTCAAGTAAAATAAAATATGTGCTCATCGAAAAACCTTCGTGAATTATCGAGAAACTCGGTGGTATTTGAGTGATGACCAGCAATTAGCGGTTCTATATCTCAATTTATTTTTTAAGAGTAATAGTTCAACCAATATTACGTTTTAAGCTTGGTGTCAGATATAAATCTAAATGAATAAAACTTCAACAATTTAAATAAATTATTCCACGTGACTGGCTATTAAATAAAAGGTTACTGATTGGCTATTAAGTGATTTAAGATTAAACTTAATTTTGGAAAAGTAGTATGGATTCATTTAATCTAAAATAAAAAAATTTATATCTCAAAAAAATTACCACGTAGACATGTTTGAGGTACAAATGAACAGGAGGTGCGAATGTAAAATGGTACACTTATTTTGTGATCTTAAAAATGAACGAAAATTACCAGATTTTTAAAAATATTTATTTTAGATACTCAAGTGTATAATGCTTTATTTTGTGATTTAATGGCATGAATTAGCAAATATAAAGTTCACAAAAACTATTTCTTAAGAAATAAATGAATAATACATACACAACAACTTTTCTTTTATCATATAGATAAAACGGTTTGTTTTTATATGCATACATTTAGGAAAATAATGATGAAATTTATGAATATTTTCAAATGTGTACTTTTTTAGAATAACTATTATTTTAATTCATTTCTTGAGCACAAAATTTTGTGATAAATTCCAAGAAAAAAATCTACGTCATCGCTAAGGAAAACTCCCTTTTTAGAATCAATATTGACGTAAGTATGAAAAAAGGAAACTCCTAAATTCATGAAATTATTTATTAACTTAATAAAATATAAAAAAAGTTTTATTGTAAAATTATGACATGAACTTATTAAATTATGAGAGATTATGATCGAACCTACGACGCGGGCGGCAGAGGAAGATTATTGGTGATTAATTTTTTAGGTTTATATACCCATTATAATTCTTTTCATTTTTTTTAAATTATATCAAACACAAAAGAACCATGATTTAGTCGAAAATGTTAACATTAGTTTATATCAAATATATTTTATTGCTTTAAAATAACGATTTATTCATATTTTTCAATTTATTGTACAAATATCTTTTGATGTTTTTATGTTATCGTTAGGTTTTCTAACGATTAACTCCGATTGCTATATTATTAGATATGAAAATTAACAAAATAATGTAAATCGTATTCAACGTTCAAATTCATTTTATCAAATAAACCAGAATTACACGAACTTTTTTAAGTTAAAAATGCATAATTTTATTAACAATTTTGAAAGTAATCATAAAAATTATAAAATAAACATGTCATTCTCTAAAGTATTTCTCATTTGTGAGGATGAATAATAACTATATGGCGAGGATTTTCGTATTTTTAATATCATTTTCAGAAATATGCATTCATGTATAAAAATTACGTTCAGAGTATCTTTACATCATCAAAATTATGAATTTATCTTTTCAACAATTTGTTGCAACCTCTTCAAGATGTGGAGTTATTTTCTCAAAAATTCAAAAAATTAAAATTTTAAGTTATTTTTAAAATTATTTTCTTTGAAAAATAAAAAAAATATACTTTTTTATCAAATAGGAATAGAATAATTCAGCACAGGAAATTTTCAAAGAAAATTTCGTGTTTTATTAGAGACACAGTAGACGGTACGATAATTTCGTGAAGTTGATATTTTCGATGCTGATATAGACCTGGGTTATTTTGTCTTAAGTCCATGAATGTTTCCATTTGATGTTATTCAAATGATTATTCATTTGTAAATTGATATAATGAACTTAGATAAGAAATTTTTGACCCTTAAATTTTTCATAAAAGATATGTTCGAACATGATGAAAATAATCATACCATCTTTAACAAATATTAAATTGATCAAATATTCGGGTGTCAATAATTTTTATTATCTAAGCATGTAAAAAACGCCGTTTACCTGAAATAAATTTCTTAAAAACTGAAGGAAAACAATTAACGTTTATGAAAATTACTTCAATTTCTTAGTTACGGAATTAAATACTTGTATTGAGTTAAAATACTAATTTATTTTCATGTAACTTTCATTGATCATTAAAAATCAAACAAAGTTAAAATTAATGTGAATTAGTCTGGCTTTGAAAAATACTTAATCTGTTTTCTTATATTTCTTAACCCAGAGATCGAAAATTCTTTGAATCGTTTTTGACACAAATTATGTGTTATAAAATTAAATCTGAACTATATTCAAATTAAAATTTCGTCACATGGGAAACTTTGATACGTTTATGAAATTGTGTGAAACTGATGACAAATTTTCTTTGTTTTAAATTTCATGTAAATTATCGAAAATTTACTCTCTTAAAAAATAAAAAAACAATAAGATTTGATTCACTCGTCACTTGAAATAAAATCTTTAAGAACTCAAAAAAGAAATGATTTCTTCCATAGTTAAATGAATTTAACATTAAAAACTGTTTTTATCTTCTAAAATTCTGATTCACCTCAATAATCAAATATTATCAACAAATTGTATTTATTACTGAAAAATACATCAATTTAAAAATTTTTGAAATTGACACCAGTGACGAGCAATACTGAAGATGGTTAAAAACAGAAGCTTCAAATACAAATGCTTATGAACAATGAAAAACAACTGTAGTTTTCTATTTTGACAATAACAGTTAGTTTTAAACACCAAAACGATCATTTCAAATTTTTGCAAATATTTAGATGTTTGGGTGTACGTAATGCTTCCTTGTGAAGTCTGAAGATTTTGAGTCAACCGTCATTCAGTGCATAACTTTATTTTATTAGTGATAAATCGAAAAACCGTAAATTTACAAAAAAATATAATTTTAGTGACCGTTTTTAAATTAAAATTATTTTGAATGCAAAGATTGTATTCTGAATTATTATTACATTTATTTCTCTCTAGATGAATCCAAAACTCTTATTAATCAGGTAAGAACTTACAAATTGTGTTCATAACTGAATTTATACTGATTTAGTTTCCATTAAAATTTATTCGTCAATATTTTTTCCCGTAAATTCGGAAAAGTGTAATTTTGATTGATATTCATAGAGGTGACTATGTAAGCTAGACGCGAAAGTTAAGCAGTTGTATCAAGGAGTGATACAATAATTCAGTCAAATTTTAAAATTAAATTTTTTTATTCTCAATTTGGCTAAACTGAACAATCGGTTTTGTGGTAAACAAACGAAGGATAAGGTTAAAATTTATGATAATTGAAATTAAATAGAAATGATAAACTAACGTTACGAATGGGAAAAATAAGATTCATTGATTTACATTAAACATTTTAATTGAAAACAAACAGTTTCCAGCCCATATTATTATGCTTGAAATTTTCTGCATGCAGAAAATATACTTGATGATTCTGTTTGTTTAGATAGGGGAAGATAATCACGATAATTATGTAAATCACAGTTTCGATTTTTGTACGGTGTAAAATAAATAATTTAAATAGATATAGATTTTCCAATGTTGAAAACGATTATGGCATCATTGAAATGGAATTCTTGCATTTCCATCCAGAAATATTTACCATGACCATTCTTACATTCGAACTTAGTATAGTTTCAAGGGCGATGATGAGTCAAACCTATCAGGACTTTTTTCGAAAGGCATGTGTCGATTTTACTCTCTTCTATGTTGGTCTGATTTTAAAGGTTTTGCAGTTCATCGCTTTATTCCCGTTAAGCACTCTTTTTATTGTTCAAGATAGGTTTCGGGCAGTGGGAACTCACATTCACTGAAAACATCACCTTCTCCTCGACCCACTATGGTGACCATACCTCGGCGGAATTTATTCGCTGAATAAATTTATCTGAACACCCTCTTTATGTTCAAAAAAACCTGAACTACAGAGAATAATAGAATTTCGTCCCTTTTGTACATTGGTTGTAATTTAAGAGGTTTTAATTTTCATGTTTAAAATCATATGTGTGGGGAAAGACAAAATGCAGCTTCATAACTTGATTGTGAGATAAGTATATTCTAAGTACACGTTGTGTAAATTTTCATAACTGTCAAATTATTTTGTTGAAAAATAAACATTTTTATCAAATATATTTAAAAAATTTGATTCAACGATTTAGATGTTAGATAATACACAAGAATCCATATTCTAAAAAAGGACTAATGTATGGATATTTCCAATGTTTAATTTCTTGAACAATAAATACACAGCTTTCAATCAATAAAATCCATCTCTTTGATGATTAAATCATTTTTATAGACACTTTTAACAAGGAAAAAATTTGATCACACAAGGATTGACTATTTTTGAAAATACAATTATTCAACAATATGCGTTCGCCTTAAACATCAATTTCATTTAAAAGTTGTATTTTTTTTGTTATCACTCATGGATCCGACAGTCAGAAATATATAAAAATATTTTGAAGTGTTTAGTTGTTTATACGAGGCTAAATATTTAAGACAAAACCAATATGTCAAAGTTAAAGTTTCAAATCCAGATAACTTGCATAAATCGATGAGCTTTCTCATAAACATACATGATAAAAATCTTTGTCTTAAGGTATGCGTGTAGTTTACTAAATTATACATATATTTATCAGATAAAGTTGATTTGAGCAAAATTGTAATTTTCCTCATAATTGATAAACCAGCGAATTTTTAATGAATTTTGAATGATCGTTCAAAATGACATTCATTACATGTGAAAATAACGGTGGCATCACCTACGCACAATTCTTGAATTTTTAAACATCGATTGTTGTTTCTTCTGATACACTTTTAACTTTATTCATATGCTTTTAGATATTCATCTGTTTAATAAGATTTGATTTCTTTAATCTCCGTCCTTTCAGGAATGAGAAAAATAGTTTCTTGTAAGGTATTTTTTTAAGCTCAACTAATTTTTATATTAAAAATTATAACATTAGATAATCTAAAATCTCATAATATTTTACGTTTCGAAAATCGTACTTTAGATATAAAATCACAAATTGTTAAGAGTTTTTTGATATTATCAAATTGTAACAATTTTCTTATGAATTGTACTTTTCTATTTTCTTTCTTGATTAAAAAAAACATTTTCCGATTATTTAGTTGTACTTTCATCATTCAATATCCATGTTTTCGATGAAAATCATGTTTGACTTTCAAGATATGAAATAACTCTCAATTTATCGTATTAATAATATTCGTTATTTCCACCAAATTTGATTTATTTTTATTAGATGTCAGAATTGATTTCTTCGTTATCTATATATAAACGTAATAAGACCTTTAGTTCGTTTACATTTTTAAGAGTGATATATTATAAACAATAGATTAAGGACATGAAATAAGCTCAAGATATTTGATTATCGATGTTCAAAGAAAGTACAAAAATAGTTTGAAACGATCAATAATAAACCATTTTTGACGTTTTCTCTTCTCCTAACCTCAAAATACTGTCATGCTGATCATTATTAATTAAAAATTTTGAATTTTAAAATTACTCATATTTAAATTAAAACATTCTATAAATCAACATCTTTTCGAAAAATATGACATTATCACTAGATAAATCAATTTGAACCATTTCAGAATGAAAAGTAAGTTAAAATCTAAAAACTGAATACTTCTGACGGCGTTACAAAACACGTGTATCAAATTAAAGCAAATATATATGGAAATTACAACATAGATTTAAATAAATAAAGTTCGTTTTTGACAAAACTGTGCTTAAAATAAGATAATCGCGGATTATGAAAAATTTACATTAAATTTAATTAAAGTATTGCAATATGCTTTTAACGTTGTGATGAGTTTGGCAGATTTTAATTTCCTCAAAAGGGAAACTACTCTTACATCTATTTATGATGTGAAATATTAAAATCAACAATTTCCCGAAAAACTCATAAAAGTACATAGAAAAGTGAATTTTTTTAAAACAAACTTTTATAAAATAGAAGTCCTTTATTTTCGTATGACCATATAATAGCGAATTATACATGAAAATATGTACCGAGAAACCGCAAAATATTTTTGATTTAAATTTTATATACTTTGAACGTGTGAAGTGATACTTTCTTAATTTTTACTTAAGGGATAATAAACCTTCTATACTCAATAAATAATCAAAAAAGGATCATTTTCACCCTTATAGAATGAACCTTTATAACTATGATGAAGTAGATATTTAATCATAAGATGAAAAACTAATTCAGCCAACTGATACTGCAGAGGTACGATTGCCTTTGTAGGCCGTGGGGGGTGGGAGGTTTCAAGGGGAACTGAGAGTCCTAAACTATCCTATTATAAGTGTTGACAGACGGAAAAAGTGCTGAAAGAGAGTAAAGTGCTAATCAGAAGGAACCTAGTAGGTATATATTTATTGAAGGGATCATATAGACGTAAACTTTCTTCGAAAGAGAGCGTCTTAAATATGACTCATCTTCGTTTTTCAAAAAATCAAAAACTAATTTCACAATTAAGCATCAATTTATTATTTAAAACAAAATGTTTTTTTTGAAAAGCACGAGTGAGAATTATATATTTAGAAGATTTAAAATATGATTTGGTTATTTACATTGTTTTATGTTGAAAAGTAGAGAACAAAAATACAGAAACATTCATAAGGTTTTCGTTTATTTACGCTTTAGGTTAGGCTCTGCTTACTACGTTAGAGATGGAAGATTATAAATAAAATTAAAGAATGAATACCTCATTAATATAAAAAGAACTGAAAAGCTCTAAAACAGAAAATATAAGATAAATAATAAATTTGACAATTTACTGCATGAAGTTTCAATATGAGGATGGTTACCTTAAAATTCAACATTATAGAACTGTAAGCTATTTGTAAGACATTTTTCACTTCCTCTATCAGATAAATCATGGTTTGTATTCGAACAGATTTAATTATTTGATGAAATTTTCATTTTGCTTAAACTCAGAAAATAAAAACAAAATTAAATAGTCAACAAACACTCACGATAAGAATAATTGTTAGTGATGATATAAGGTTAATCAAAAAATTAATAAGAAATTTTAGAAACAATCTTTTGACATTTATCTATGTATCTTATTCTTTTTTGACAGAACATCAAGTTGAAAGTAAACTAACCAGGAACAATTTAAAAAAGTAATTTTTGTAGTTTAATACCTAACTCTACAGGATAAAATAATTTTTAGATCACATAAAATACGACTAAAATTCCTCTAAATGTTTGATTTCTTCTCTTTATTTTTTCGATTTTTTAAATTTAATAATATAAAATAATCTACTTTTATCAGATAAAATATTCAAAAATGTCGCTCGTGAATAATTAAAATATTCTCCTCGTGCGCAATCAGTTATGCATAAAATATTTTATATCCAAAATTCTTTTAAAAACGTGTAAGTTTTAATGTACAAAGATCTATGTTAGCTATCCACCTTACCATTTATATTAAATATAAGCTGGAAATAATTAGCAAAGGATGTTTGTTGAAATATTTAACATTAAACTACACAGATATACAAGCCCTGAATAGCTTTAATGTTTTGGGCAAACTTTGAAAAACAATCTGGTATATTTTTAAACATTTAACCACGCAGAATCAGACAATTTTTTCAGACTATTATGAAAATTGAAAGTTTAAAGATGGAAATGGATTTAGTTATCTTCGAAATTGAGCGTATTTAATTGAGGGAATATTAAAATAATTTTAGTGTTTTTAGAATTGTATGATTTTTAATCAAATGTTTCTACAAACTACTCTATAATAGATGAAAAATCATGCGACTTGATAGCTAGGAGGTTGAGCTTTTTCATTGATTTAACATAGTGGGGTAGCGATTGACTTATTTTCTCATCCAGATGATCTAGTTCAGCGGTTTGAAGTCTACAACCTATGTTAACGAGATAAAAAAACTCTTCAGAAAGGCAGCTCTATTTTGGCACCCCTCTCGATGGGATTTAAGAAGCCAGTAGACAAATATTGAAAAAAGCCCAAAAATACACAGTACGCATGTCACGATGACCAAATAATCTGTAAGGCCATATCCATTTCCTAAAATTAGTTAAAAATAACAAACTCACAGCTTTTGAGATTTAATGCCACAGGCACTCTTTTCATATAATTTTTAATTTTAAAACTTATAAACTAAATTCGAATTCAACGTTATGTCAGCTGTTATTAAGAGTTTAAACCACTTTAAGAAGATAGATTACATTCTGATAATTCATCCATACTATCAATTTTGACTTGATGACTGTTTCATCAAATTATATCATTTTTTTGTCACAGGATTATTCAATAAAACGACACGAACATTAACTCATATATTGCCATTAAATAACCAAAAAATTCAGTTAAACTTCTTCAATAAATTTTCACATTACATTTGGGATGAAAATTTTCGTTTATTTATTTTCTATTAAATTATTGACGATATTCGTGTTTAATCAAAGACAACAATTTCATCGGGACCATATACTGTCAAATAATTTAAGAACACGTATATTTTGAATTATTGTTTTCAGCTTTTCTATTAGTTAAAACGATTAAAACTGATAAATGTCTTCAGATCTTTAATGAGATTATGAAGAAAAATAACTTAAATTATCAACAAACTTCAATGATAAAGTAAAAATGTAGATTCCTGGATTGGCCATCTTTAATATTCAAAAGTCGTGCTTTTCCATTGTTACCAAAACGTGGACATAAAGGCTGGAAAATTTTTGGTTTTATCAGGGTAGGAAAGATCAAATTTTGAGAACTACTGATTTTATCCTTTTATTTTGATAAATTTTATTTGTAGAAATAGAATAAAAAAATTATTTAAATATCGCATGCCTTTTTGTCAAATTTGATTTATTCGAAAAAATAGACTTCAGAAAACTAGAATTTACCATATTTCATCATGTTAAACAATTAATAAAAATTTTAGACTAAAAACTGTATGTCAACGCGCAATGAGATGATTTAAATTTTGAGTAGATGGTTTAGAAAAATAGTAATGCTACTAAAATTTTTTGCAATTCTTGATCATAAATAATGATAAATATACTTTAAAATTAGCAGAATAACATGGTTACATTATTTGTTATAGCGCATGTCTGTACGTAACTCTTGATTGATAAACCTATCTATAAAATAATCTTCATTTTATAATATCAAAATAATTTAATCTATAAATTCAGTTCAATTAAAAAAGTATTTCCTCAAAATATGAAAATGATGGTGATCATAGGACAGGAATAGAAAATTACCTCTGAAGGTCAAATCGCATGTGTATGAACAACATGTTTTGTTTTTCGGGTTGAAGTTTTTGCAGGTCGGAGGGTCACAGTATTGGGAGAACTGACAATTAACTGCTAATCCATCTGATTCTTCACAAGTTTCGCAGATCCCAACCAATAATTCATTGTATCTGTTTATGTAGTACAGCGACATGCAGAGTTAGAAAATTTATTTTCAGAATTCTTTTCTATATTTAGTGCAAAAGGTCGATGTTCATCTAATAAATCACTTATTATTGGAACGCGCTACATTTAATACGAATAAAATGCGAGCACATTTCACAAAAACGTCAAAAATTAGTAGGTAAAACCAACAATAAGCATTACATTTATAAAAGTAATAAATTAATTTTAACACAGATTCACGGTTTTTTTGAAATTGAAATGTGAAAAAATTTCATCAACTTAAAGTTAAGTGATAGAAAATAGTTATACTCTTGCGCATAGAATTAAAAGAAACTGTCTTTTTTAATTCTTCCGAGCCGAACACACCAACCCTAATAAATCTGTAAGAATACGCGCATTATTTAATTTTATTCCAATCAGGTTTTATTATTGATCTTTAGTTCTGGTGAAAAAATTTTTACTCAATCTTATTTATATCATGTATCATTTTTAAATCTAGTGTTTGTATCATTGCATAGAAGAGGTGTTTAATCTACAGATACATCTCATAACGGCCGTTTGCGACAATGCACGCTCTCTTCCAAAGATTTTGATTGTTGATTATCTGCTCTTCGGTCAGCCTATCAAGTAATGGCAAAATAAATCAGGTGTCCGAAAGTTTGAGATTCTCACCGATTAAAACTCTCACATCGTTTTCAACCGGTTAGGTTAGTTCCGCCTATATAGTATCGGTTAATTGGTTATTTTAAGTACCATCATGTAAAAGACTGCTATTTCGAGAATAAACATTTTAGACCTAATGAAAAAAAAAATGCAGAACAAGATATTTCAAAGATTTGATCAATATCAAGGTCAAAATAAATGATGTAACAAACTAATTGGTTTAATTATAATCTTTATGAGTCGCTTAAAATTATGTTACATAGACAACTTCAAGATTTTGCCGCGACTGTCGGAATTATGAGCTAAAGTTGAGTCAAAATTCAAATTTGAAGAGGAAACTGCTTAACTTGGCTATTAACTGCTCGCGCAACTGTTATTCCCATGGTTGAGATAAATTTCAGCTCATTGACCTTTTATGGCATCGTTTTCATTAGCTTTCTCAGTGAATAGCTCTTGCGTGGTCATCAAAAGGCGTTTTCTGTGTCGAATAATAAATTTTTAAGATACTACTGCATTATTTATTCCATCTGAATGCAAGAGTTAATACACCATACAAAAGCCTATAAACTTACAATATGATGAAGGAATATCTTGACCGTTCCTACACTGAATGAAAATCCTATTTGAACTGGAACTTATAGATTTTCGTTTTTTGTAATTCAATGGGTCATTCTAATTAAAAAATCTCATCTTAAAAAATTACTCCAGTGATCTTTTATTGGATCTAAAAACTCGTAATGCATGATTCGATATCACGTCTATGTGCTTCGGGAAATATTTTGATTGACTGGCTCAAGCGTCTACGAGATTTTGTCAGAGATTCCGTTTTGAGAATTTGATGATGAGAAAGTATCGAGGTGTTATCGACAACGGCATAATGGGGAAAAATATGTCATTATCAAAATTTATGTTAACATTCTCCAATGATATCAAGAATATCGCAGGATACGAATTTTGGTGGGGAATGAAAAGATACTCAACCAAACCAAGATTGGAAAGAATTCGAGATCTTGAGTTCAGATTTATATTATGACATCTGTCGAAATCATTGATTTTTTGATGGTAAAATGCTCGAATACTGGGAGTGGAACTTAAATTTCAAACCAGGCTAAATTATTTCACTTGAAATTACGCGACGCTAAAACCCTTATGCCGCATATCAAAAATAACGTTGAGTGATAAATGACCCACTTTCGTAGAACAAACAAATTTAACTAATGAAACTCTATCGTTGTGAAAATTTTGTTTCTCTTAATTTACTTCACACACAAGATATAGGAAGGGTGTGAACTACGATGAAACATCTTATCATGAGACACAAGCATGGAACCTACAGTGAAGTTGAAATCTTGTCTTTATGAGCTTATTTTATGAAATTTATTACCAAATACTTTTTGGATAACTTATATTTTGTATTTATCAGTCAGAAAGAAAAACACCATTTGGGCTGAACAGTAAAATGAAAACTGCATTTATTACCAGTTATTTTTTAAATATTTCTTTACCGCGTGCACATGCGGATGGTCGCGTGCTTATCGGTTTCTTTGGCGAGTTGATTCAAAATCAAATAACTAATCTATTCAAGGTTTATAATTACATAATAATTCAAAATAGGTGTGATTTTCCATAATTCTCGTCTTTGATACCAAGACCATATTTTTCTTAGGTTAAAGAATCTTTGTTTAACTCTAGAGTCCCAAACTCATTTCCATTGTGTTTAAAATGATAACAACTACCGACATTCTTGTTAAAAATGAACAGTGGAAAATTTGTAAGGATGAAATTTTGACGCAGGCAAATATACGTGGTCGATAAACGATTTTTCAATATCTTAAATGCATTTGTGTTTATTTGTGGCATTTAAAACTTATGTATTTGAACTTTATGATATATGGTTTGAAGGACCCATTGTTCCGGGATACATATTAAAAAAACAAAGAAGATCCTTCATTGATTTTAACGCGAATGCGCAATCTCAAATTAAATATGGAACTTCTGTATGTGATAGTGACACTTTTGACTGAATGATTTTTTTTGTCTTGGTTATTTATTTGAATTTCGACGTGATAAGAACTGAAGATTTAAAAAGTAAAAAATGTTTCCAGATTATATTTTCCAGTTATGAGGTTGCATTTAGTGGATCTGAGAGTTTCATTTATAAAATACTATTCAAAAGATAAAAATACTCTAAAAGTGAAAATTTAAGCATATTTAGTGTTTTCACTTAGATCATACTTAATCTGGTAATTTCGTTTGTGATGGTCGCATATTTTTTTTATAATTCTCTTGTGTGATTATTTTAAATAACAAATGTTCAACAGCAGTATTTTTACTATTTTAATTATTTATTTCCTATAAATTGACTACTTTAAAATGTAAATAAAAATTTTTGGATACTCTATAATTGGAATAAATATCAAATTTATAATTTTAACGCTTCGGAAAAATATTGAGATATAAACTGATTCAAAGAATGACGGTTTGATTTTCCAAGTAGTTATTCTGAAATTTTGATTTTCAATTCTTGTTTTTCTGGCTCATAATTGTGGATGAATGATTTACGAGAATATTTGTCTTCTGATTATATTATGCTTCAAAGGAAATTTAAAACTCTGGCCATTATACTGTTTATAATCTTATTAAAATAAAACAACGCCCTAGTTTTTATTTCGGTCTGAGGATAAATATAATGTGTGAGATAGACTGGAATTTGATTCATAGTTAAATGGTTAGTTATTCTTGAAATTAGAGACTATTCAGCTGGAGAACTCTCATGATCGGATATTTTCGCCCATGATAATACCTTCGTGTATATTTAATTTCAAAGTAAACAACCTTTGCTTATGATTTATTTAAAAAAAATCAAAATGTGATTTATGATTTAAAATATGACTACGGAATTTTTTTCAGAAAATATTGAATGTAGGCGAAAATAAATTCGAGGCGGTTAATCTTTAAAAGTCGGGTTTAGTCGTGCTTCACATTGTATCGATGTTAAAGTAACATAGAACCTCATACATTAATGATATTATCACTTTTATAACATAAAAATAAAAGTTATTTAATTTCAGATACGAATTAATTAAATTAATATTACCTTGAATTATGCTCAAATCATCAGAAACAAGTTTTAATGGGTTCTTCTAAGTTTTACTTTTTATACTGAATGATATATCTTTTGGCCTTTAAGCCGAGAATAATTTCCAACGAATATATCCAATCTCGCTTCTTTAATGAAGGAATCCATAGACAGATACCGATGGTGTAAAATATGAAAATATTTTTTTCGCATTCTAGAAAATAATTTAAGAGAAATGTATATTTAATTGCCAAAATATATTCCAAATCGGAATATTTTAAATGACGCGAATTATATAATATTTAAAAATATACACGATTTTAATTTCGCTCGCAGAAAACTGTCATTCTTTATCGTTGCAAAATGAAAGCCACGAAAATTTTAATAATCACACAAAACCTTTTTCTTTCAAATTTTCAATGGCCGTTTGTTTGACAATTGAATAAAACTGATCCTCATGGACAAATATTCAGATTAGTAAAATAAGTAGAATCCGATTAATCAAAATTATAGCTAATTTAAAAAATATTGTTGGAATAGTATGAACTGTCAATCGGTATTACTGACGAAACAGGAAAATGAATCCTTTTTCAAACACATGAAACCGAAATCTTTGGTATTAATGAGAGTCAACATCTAGTCACTCGCTACAGGAATAGTAGAGCTGTATTTAACGTCTGCTCCAAACCACGCAAACTTTTCTTTACATAGTTTTGGAATGGCTTGTCTTACAAGAGACTCTGTGAGGAGGTCATATTTCATCCAGGTGTACTCGTTAGAGGTATGGCATTTCTCCACTCAGAACAACTCTCTTGTTTGGGAACAGGAGATTTACAAAAACTTTTCCTTCAAAGTTGTTAAAAACGTGTTCATCACATTCGAAGCTCACGTTTTGAGAATCAATAAACGTTAGAGTTGCGTCGCTGGACTAAACTTTTCCATTGAAAGCGAAGCGAAATATTTCAACAAAGTTTTAAAAATTAAAACAGACCGAAAAACTCGAAATCTCGTAATTAGCATTCAACCAATTTGAGGATTAATTCAGGTCTTGGACACCTCTGCGATGAAAAATAGCTCAATGGCTGCACGTAAGTTACAGTTTAATAACATCTTAACAAATCATCTCTTCTATGATTTAACTGAAAACCTAATTTCTACTGGAACTTTCCCATAACATAAAACATTAATATTTGATCAAATTTAATTGAATTATCGAACACTAAACGTGGATCTCTTATGTTAAACTAGTTTACACACGTATCATTTACAATTTATTGTCAAGATAAAAAGTCAGAGAAAACAGATTTTAGTTGAATTATTTCCTATTCACATATAGTTTATACATCAATGCAAAATTGGCACACGCAATCATTCATTTCATCGAAATAGTGATAGAATATGTTTATCTTCTGTGATATCCCAAAATATGTCTTGTTGTGTGAATCGATTATGTTTATGTATAATTTTACTCCTCTTTTGTTTTTTCTTGAGAAACAACAAGCTTACGATAATATTTATTCATAAAAATTTTTTTGTTAGTTGTCTTGGCTTGAAGTCTGTATTATGTTTAATAAAACTTCAAATATTTGTATCACATATTTTCGAAAGCATGAAAGTTAAATTTTCATAAAAAAGTTCCGATTATTTTATTTTAGTTTTTCATGATTGTAAACCTAAATATTATGATAATTGAGTGAAGTATTTTTCTGTCGTTTGTTTAATTGTGAGCATTTATTCTGTATAATTTTATCTGTTGCATATTTGTGTTTATTTTTTATGTCTGGATCCAGTCGAAGTTAGCCTCTTTCCCAGTCTTTCAAAAACTTATGAATATATTTTTGGCAATATTATCCCATGAATAAGTTAAATTATAAAATATAAACAGTAATTTTACAAATGCCGAATTATAAGATTTTTTTTATAGTTGTGAATGAAAACCCAAAATGAAAATATTTAATTGTAATTTTGACAAATAACGTTTTCAACATTTTTTGTTGTTTTAATAAACAATTCTTGAAGATATTAGTTTCGAATTTCACCTCAAACTTCCTTTCAATGGGGAAAAAAACTGAGAAAAAAAAGCCACCTCGTTTGGTGATAGGTTCACCACAAGAATTTACCCACGTTTCTCACGTGGGATTTGATTCGAACGAAACAATCGAGGTTTCTTCGATTTTAACTCTAGAGTATTGTTTTTGATGATTCATGGAAAAAACTCTTGAAATCTCTGAACGTACCAGAGAAAATGTGGGCAGACGCCAAGACTGCTAACCTTATCGTGGACTTAGTGAAACAAAGTGGTGGAGTTGAAAATCTCCTTAAGGAAATCGATAATATGGAAAAAGGTCTGAATGCAAGTTAACAAAGAAAAAAAAATCATCCCAACAGTGGATCAGCCAAATGTTCCTAAAGTTCGAAAACCAGATGCACCACGTGGTCCTCAAGCTACTTCAACTTCAAATAGAACCCCAGTACCACCGCCCAGACGGTAACTCCAGTTTATTTAACAAGCAATTCTGTTTGTTCCTTATCTCCAGCAGCTGATTCCGGTGGTGCTCCAATTCCTCCTCCTCCACCAAGACCACCATGCATCTCATCGTCGGATATAAATACGGGCAGTGACATAAACTTTGACCTTAAAGGTACTTTTTTGATTTGATCCAGACAAAGACGAATCTCCTGTTTCATCTCAGTTTGAATAAATTTAGGCTCAAAGTGGTGGTCCTTCTAGTTTTCTGTCGCAAATTCAAAGAGGAGTAGCATTGAAAAAGTCAGATGCTGCTCAAACTAATCCATCTGAAGAAGCTCATGAGGAAGTTATTCAATTTTATCAACAGGATGATCACTGATGGTTTCTGTACTTGCAAGCAGGCTCTCTGCTATGCGGGCAAATCTAGGTATGTAATGTTTTGCTGACATAAAGCTGAAGAAAATGAAAGCGAAAATTCTGAGGATGAAAGTGATTCATGGGATGATTGATTTTATGATTTATGCTGATGATTTTTTGTTATATAGCCCACATATAAGTTTCTAAGACTCCCCAAACCACAAATAAATAATAAATCAAACAAAACAATATTTTCTTAGATATCACACCAATTTCGCGAATGATTCAAAAATTGTAATTTTAAATGTTAGGATCTCCTTAAACTTAACGTACTTCAAAGAATTATTCAATAATATCAAAATATTCAAAGTGCAGTTTTTAAAAGGTCATCCATAATAAATGATAACTTGAATAAAATGATTGTTTCAACCATTAATTCCTCCAAGTAAGAATAAACCACATTTATTTATTTTTGGGAAAACGCAGATGCTATCCTAGAACAAGTTAATGGAATGAATCTTGTAGATATTTTAAAAATTTTATGACCAAATTAACATTCTACAGTGAACAACCTTCACATAACCTAATTGCCGTCATTTCAATATGAGCAGGGGCTTTAAAAGATTAAACTAGATGTTGCATTTTGTCGACAGATACTAATTGTATAACTGTACTTTGATGTGTCCATGTGTGTTTTATTCATTCCGGTCAACAATAAAAAATTTAAACACAACGTAAATCCCATTCTTTGATTTGTAAAATCAAAAATAAATAAATGGGATCTTATATATACCTCTGAGTAAGGGAGAGTTTTATTTAAAATAAAATAACAAAGTTTAAGGATTAAATGAGAGAATATTAGGATAAATTACACAGAGATTATAAATTTATCTGAACTTTGTCAAACGAATTTCGAATTTAAATTTGAAGTATGACTAAAATTATGAATGTAATATTTTTTGTTGAGCAGGATGATTTAAATCCTTGCTGAGACATTCAAACGAAGTTTTTGTTATCTCCAATGAACCTGCGTATATTTCTTTTGAATTTGTGTGGCGATGCACTTTCGTTAGGCGTACTTATCCTGACTGGCCTGGTATAGGATATGCCTTGAGTATTATCCACTAAAACCTCTCCCTCTTTTCTACTCATGAAGGCGAAATTTATCTGCACCACCCATATCTGGGAGTAAACTTACTCACTTATATTTTGGCGGAGAATACAAAGGGCCGCACACTCAATCTTACATAGTGAATGAGAAAATTTCCTCTAACTCTATGCCTCCTCATGAATGTTATCATGTGTTACCACAAAATCATTTTTAAAAATATATCCTTAGATTTTTTATTTTCCCAAAAACATCAAAAACCAAAAAATAAGCCACGTCGTAATATTTGGAACTGATCATAAATTCAAAAAACCGAGTATTTACTACGATGTCAGATGGGTATAAAATAACCACACGAGTATTCTTTCATTTTTCATATGCTCCATAAAAAGTGTTTTCGTGGATTTTAGTCAATTCTGAAGGAAAAATTATTCACCAAAAACTTTGAAAAATACTCGAAATAAATAGATTTATGGGATTGAGCAGATTGTATTCAACAAATATTTTCTTGCTCTCTTTTAAAAATATAAAATTTTGTTATGTTCATTTAAAATTCGACCAATTAGTATTTTTATTTCTGTCTTTTCCATGTTGATGAATTATCCATCACTATTCTCCATACGTGAAGCTTTCTTTATTACTTTTTTAATCCTAACTGAAGATTTAATGATATGATAATGTATGTGTAATTTTTATCAGAAAGTTTATCATTGATAATATCCAAATTACACAGCTATTTGGATCAGGATGTTATACCTTTTATGAACATATAAATAATTTTGACAGAATTTCAGATTCTAGTCTAAATTTTACGCTTATAGATATTTGCGTGGGTATTAATCGTTGATTTAAATTTAAATATATTTTGATCTTGACTCATTTACATTTCTTAATGTATTTTGAGTGCCCATTATTAACGCCTAAAATTTTAATTCTTGTTGATTATATTTTTGACAGAATAAGAATATTTTACTTTTAAAGATATAGATCGATCAAAAATAGCCTAATCGAAAGAGCAGACAGTTTGAAGAATAATATCAATGATAATGTTAGACATATATCAGTAAGTCGTTTGAGCTTGGTTCTGACAAAATATGTTCTGCTATATGTCGTTTTGGAGATCCTTGAAGAAAATTGAACAAATTTATATCAAAAATTATTTTGAATATTATCTCTTGTTAAAATTTTTTCATCTTCAACATTTAGTTGAGGGTATCAGGGAAATATCACTGTTATAAAATCAATTAAATAAGTCAGTGGTGCCAAACTTTTTCTCTTATGGAGACCTCATTTAGTAACTATAAAGTTTTAAGGGTTAAAATGCATGCAAATTTAAAAGATAAAATATTTAGACAAGAAAATTTCGAGAATTTTAATGTATTTTAACTAAATGAATTCAGTTTTTCACACAAATTTTAATTCATAATTAATAAGAATTCTGGGCCTGTTTCTGAGAATCAAAATTCTTAATATATTCATTAAAAAATTCGACACGCTCATTTTTTACTCAGAATGCAAATGATCGCCTGTCAAATGTGAACACAGACTGGATTTCGTCTTCTTCAAAACAGAAAAGGTTTGTTCGCACGTGCGCGTGGTAGAAAACTCCGTAACCGCCCTAATTCATAGTTTTCTTAAATTTGGATAACATTCAGCAGGTAATTATTCATATAACGCTAAAAGTCCTGTTTCAATAAGGTTGTATACATAAAAGTTTGGCATAACAATTCAATTAGTTATTGTTAAAATTAGCTTGATGGAGTTGAAGCATCTGATGAGAGTATATTTTCAAAAGATTGGATTTCCTTTTCAAATCGTGGTTGTCTTCGAATTTTTCTTTAAAATTGGCATTAAGCAGTTTTAAAGGTTATAGGATTCTCTTCTTTTGAAAGGAAATATTCAATTGTTTTTGCATAAGTTAAAAGAGTGTAAAAAAATTCACCAACAAGTCCTCTGCAGTTTGTTGTACGAAGAGTTATATTTTGGCCTGACATTTATATATGCCTGGCTTCATTACAGATAATTAATTTTTCCCTTGAAGTTTAATATTAAGAGAATTCAAATATTGAGGCAACTCCCATAAAATAGCTAAGTCTCAAAGCTAAAACGGGTCTCTTGGTTTAGAAAGTTTTTTTGCTTTATAAGCCAAAAAATATTTTTTCGTGTTTTAAGGCCAAAAATTGTTTCATTATTATACCTTGACTCTGACGTCAAACTTTACTGTGGTGTAGCAAGTCATCATATTCGGACTCAATATCTTTCAGAAACTCTTTGAAAGTTCTGTGATCCAACTCACGAGACATCATATAATTCGCACATTTAATAACGATCTTCATCGTATGTTCAAAATTTAGGCGAAATTTACAGATGCACTTGAACTAATATTCGATGAATAGCCAGCGGACACGAATTAGTATTAAAATCATTCGCTTTTTGATGAAGACAGGCCACTAAACCATTTTATAGACAAATCATGTCTCTTTCTCAAATTAATCTCAGTGTCATCAAACATTCTTGAAACTTCTGTGAACCGATCTTTTCTGAAAGTTGTTCTATACATCCTTTTAATGGCAGTTAATTCTGCAATTATTTCAAGAATGCTGCTTACAACACGATTAAACAAAAAAATTGAGCGGCGTCATTAAGTTATGCAGATTCATCAAACAGGAAAAAAATTGAAATATTTTATTCTTTTTCCTCCAGTTGAAGCAGTAGATAATTTCCAGATCTTCCACTCGCCTCAAGATCATCGTTCGAGATAAGATAACTGTTTCGAATAAGTTTTCGTCCTTGACAGAGTTCTAAAAGGACTAAAATTTACTTTTTCGTGCATTTACTTTCAGTAAAGACTTAAGCTTCATTACCTAATATATGGGTAACACCGTAATATGATCGAACGGCGACTTCTGTTGCAGTCTTCTTTAACAAAATATTTTAGATTATTTAAAATACTCACTTAATTTGCAAATAATTTTGCACCAGCAGAAACCAGCATACTTGTCGTACTTTGTCTTGATTCGTATTCTCTTTTTATAGTGTTACCTGAGAGTACGGATCCTATCTTCCTACATATGATACTCAAAATTCCTACTCGATCTAATGCGAAAAATACAAAATGGTTCAACTCTTTCAAAAACTCAAAATTATAAATCAGTATTTATTGATTTTCCTGTAATTTGGAGAAGGTTACAGTCCAATCAATCAAAGAGACAGAAATAAGAAACTCGCTCAAACATAGTTGAATAAAATTTTGCATACAAAGTACCACGTACACATGGAACAATAAAAACGACGTGAGCAATACCAAATGTGTCACAATTTTAGATATGAGGCTCTGTAATGTTGAATAAAATACATCCAAATCAAATCATCTACACTAGAGTAACTTATTGTTCCAAATGATCCAGAAGCACAGAATACTATATCACTGCACAAGGTCTTCACTTATACTAATAACGATGCTGAAAAGAGTAACTGGCCTCGCAGGCGTATGTTGGGTATCCCTGTTGAAAGTAAAATTAATAAAATGAGCAAAATCATTTCTAACTATCTTCGATGGCTTATTCTAGTGACTCTAGTTCTTCTAAAAAAATATTTTGTGGTATTACTTAACACAAGCCCATCACAATTTTTATAATACCATCAGGATTTAAAAATAAATTTTGTGAGGCGGCACGATTTAAATAAGCTATAATTCGAAAGAAATTTGAGGTTAATGCTCAAACCAGAATCGTTTTAGTTCACTATTCTTCACTGGTTTTCTCAGGGGAGTTAATGACATAATTATAAAATTTCTCTTTTATGTTTTTATAAAATAAATATTAACATAAGGACTTGCTTTTGGGGAATATAGAATTCAAAGTGTTGATATTTTCCGAATTTTATATTTAAAATTGTAAAATATGATAAATCTGTGTTGTCTAAATCATAAAATCTTTTATCGAACCTTCCACATTTTACATAAAATGACTGAAATTAATTTTTAATGTGGTTTTAGTGAAAATAAAATTATCAGATAGTGATTTATTTATCATTTTATCAGAGATATACTGTTATCCTGGTGGTCTATGTTTCATTTTATTCTTCTAGTATGTGAGAAATTGTCAACCTCCACCACTTGGGTTTTAAATTGTTTTGAATATGAAATAACAGTATGAAATTAAAATGATGAAATTTGACAATTGTTTATATTTAATAACGAATGTATTTATACTGATCGAGGAAACGTGGAGTATTAAATACGAGGGGATTCAATAAATGTTTCAGTTTTCAGGACAAAATTGCAAATCTATGAATATTTGAACTGTATTCTCCATAATTAATGCTTCTACAAGAGTAAATGTTTTTAATTAGGGAAATCGCTAAATGTGGTGCTTAACAGCATTCACACCAAAGGTGAAAGTTTGAGAGTTTGAAAAAAATCTGTAAACAGCGAGTGATGTGAATAAGTTTATAGAATGAAATACTATTGTAAGTTTTTGGTAAAATTTCTGAAACATGAAAGTTAAAATGAAACCAGAATAGTTTATGAGTATCGTTGGAAAATAGTAAAATTATATAAATTGACTTTTTAACAATTTCCCCTATCTTGTGTGAGTGAGACGTCCCCCCTTCTTGTCGAACCCGTATTATCTTGAAATTTAAGAATAATATTGCTGTGATGCCAAAAGTAGAAATTTATTTTGAGTCGTCTTTAAAATCATTTCAACGGGAAGTCAGTAAATCTGTGCTTGATGGTTTTGGTACGTTCCTCAATATCAAAAACTACTTATTAATCTTTAATCGGTCATGAAAATACCCAGAAAATATTCATTAAAAGCTGATAAATATATGGGATGTTTAACATACCAAATATATAACTTTTGAAAGAGAAAATGCCATCAATGTTATGATATTATAATCACGCGCATATTTTAACAAAAACATTTTTAAGAGAGCTATCTCTTCGCCATTTATCTGATCTGAGACTCCACCATTTAATTATCCATGATTTATACAAATTATGAAGTTTAATCCAGTTTTATGAATAAGTAAAATAAGACATTAAATTTTACCCAAATTCCTACAGACCTGTTCTTTAAACCTGACAATTAAAGAGTCAAGTCTTATTGATCAGAGTAAAAACTATTCCTTTAACTTCTAGTTTTTAATATTTTTTAAGAACTGGTAAAAGCCTTCCATTCAAAGGAATGGCTGTTTATGGAATGACGATACATATTCTTCCAAAACAAGAAAACAATGTTGAACATGTTTTAGACGTAAAGTGGTTATTTTTATTTTTGTAACAAAGAAAATATATATTATGAGTGTTAATAAACTCTAACTAATGAGTTGGGTTTGGATTATATCAAGAAGAGAGAATTTTTATGAAAAGATAAAATTATTGTGAAATAATAGTTTTGTAAATAGATTTTTAAATAATTTTACAGCTTTTTTTCAATAAATTTCATAAAAATCCAGAGTTCCTGTTTATATCTATTTGAAAACGTTTATTTCATTTTAATAATTAAAGAAACATCTGATTAATTGAATTGTTTTCGATGATGTGAACAATTTTAATTTAGGAATTAATTACAAAAATGAATACAATTATTCGGTGATATTTTCCCAATATTTTAAAGTTCAAGTCCCATTCCTCGATATATAAGCAAACCAAGCTAAAATATTGAAGCCTAATAACTCAAAAATGCATAAGTTATTGTAGGCAAGGGGATTTTTTAACTGAATATCTCAAATAAAATGTATTTTTCTTCCTGAAAAGTGTTCATTTTTATATAAGTATCAACCTGGTGATGTTTGATTTTATTTATCCTCAAAAAATTTGTTTTTTCTAAGCTTCGATAAAAGTTATATCTTTAGAGTTTTCAAAAATGAGCTTACTTAATCTTATTTCTTCCATATCCTGACTAAATCTTGATAAACTTGAGGTTTGATATTTAGATAATGAATTTGTCAGTTATTAAATTCGCAATTAAAGCTGTTAAAAGCAAATATTTAGGTTCATAATATATTTTTAATATTTTCATCTTTTTACTGCTTTACTGAGTTTACTTCCATGTTTCTTATCAAATTGGTACGTGTTGGTTCATAAAGTTGTTGAAATAAAAATAATAGCTCGTAGCTCAGTGTTACATGATTTTTATGAAAATTGATGGTAATATTTGAAGTATTGAAGGAATATAAAACTGTGTTCTTACCTTGAACGTGGTTAACCAAAATAAGCATTTAAAATCTTCGCTTTGAAAATTCAAAATATCTTAATTGGTACAATCGATGATATAAATCAAGCAGAAAAGTGATATTTTAGATTTAGGAATCTTTAGATTATCAAATTTGTTTGTCTCTGTCATCATGTTATTCTTGAATTCGTGATATTTTTAAATCGAAACAGAATTGCTTCATAACTGAAAGCAAACAGGGTTTCGTAAATAGAACTAAGTCTACTTCTTATTATATATGAAGTTATATTTCCATTTAATCATTTGTTCAAACTCAAGTATATCAAATATGGGTTATCTCTCTTAACAATAGTTTTCATTTGACAATATTTTCTTTCGTTGATATTTTATACGTACTTTTTTATGAAGATGGACTCAGAAGAAAATATACATGATAATTTTTCCCAATTCGTATTTATCACTTTACGTTATCACCTCTTCTCGCATAATTTACGTGCTTGCAATTTAGCCTCCAAATATCTACTCAGAATGAGAATTAAATAAAATGTTAAAAATTAAATAAATAATCAAGACAATTATTGGTCAAATCGATTTATGATCTAAAATGTTTTTCTTTAAACCTGAAGATTGAAACATTTTTAAAATAACCCAAACAGAAATATTTAAAGATTGTTTGTTGATGCTTTTTTCGTCAAATCGTTTTGAGAAAATTTTTGAAATATACTTTTTAAGTTTGCAATTTCTATTAACTTTAAAAATACATAGATGCTACATCTTTCGTAGTTTTTATGATAAGTTTAGAATAACTGTTGAATTAAAAAAATATTTTCATTTATGCGTTTGAAATTATAAATTGAATGTCGCTTTTTACATAATGGAGTGTTGCATCATGTATGATTAAAAGTTTATTTAATAGATAAACGAAGATGAAGGTTTTTAATATTTTAACAGTTTAATTTGTTTGAATTAATTTCATCTTAACCAAATGATTTTTCAAAAATTTCAGTTATGACCAAATTAGATTGTGAATCTAGACATCTGATACTGAAGACAGAAAACCAATTTTAAAAACATAATAGATTTTCAAAGAAATGTTATTTTTGGTTGAGAAAGCCGCATTATAACAATTTTAAACTTAATAATATGTAAGCTTCAATTTTATCAGAAAATCGGATTTTGAAAAAAATCATAGTCAATCTAAAAATTAAAGATCGTAATGTTACATGTTGAAATTAATTTGATTTGATTCAATCTTTGATATTAATTATCAAAAAACGAAATTATAACAACACGAAATACATCTTTTTTCATAAGATTTAAGATTGAACAAACATTACCTTAACTGGTTAAAAATCTGGTTAAATGTCAAATAAAGTGTTAAACATTCATTGAACTGATTATTTACTCGTTCATTAATTTTGAAACTCAAAATTTTTTATTATTTTGTTTTAAAGATCTTAGGGAAGCTACATTTGTTATTTTAAATTATTTTCATCAATTTTTCTTCAAACCGTTTCACGTTAACACTGGCTTTTCTTAAATAAAAAATACGATTTAAAAATACAAATTTTACTTTTTTAATTTAACCGTAAGTTAATGAGTGGAACTAATTCGAAAAATATTAAACTTATGACTTGAAAATCTGATTTATATAAAAATAAAATATGGTGTACATGCTTAAAAATGAAATGAAATATTGAAAGGAAAATAGATGACTTATAAATTTAATAATTTTAAATTGGAAAATAAACTTTAAACTATGACGCGATGGTGAAATAGGGCATGTTTAAAGAAATGTATCATAAGAAAACAAAGTAAACTTTTGTACCTTCTGATTGATGATACATAATTGAAAATTCCTTCATGTAAATCAAATTATGTTTTGGTTTAACTTTGTTCAAAATTCACCTTATTTAAACAAAATCTTGCACATATCATGTTAAAAATTACTCTCAGTTTTTACTTTGAATACAGCACAAAGTGCATCAAATCATTCTGTAACTCTGTTAAAAATATGAATTTAATATTTTTACATCGCATAATGTTTATGTTGCCGATCAATTTTGCGTATTCTCGATTTTATGCTTCATAGAACTTAATGCATCTCAACACCACCAAATTTGGAAGAGTTCATGACCATTATGAAACATATTTTAAAATTTGTAAAAATTAATTTGTCTATTAAAATATAAAATGTATGCAAAATCACAAATGTCTTTTGGATATTAAAATATTTTTTAGATCAGAAGCTATAAGAATTTCCTATGGCCAAAAAAAATTTGATGGGCGCAAAAGTATAATACAAGAGCTAAGAATTGTCAACAAGAGTCAATTGTATTTTTATAATTGATCAATCATAATTTTGATACCAAATATAAATTTTTTTTCTTTGTATCGTTCACATGAAAATAACAAAATTTCATGATTGTAATTCTTAGAAAAGTGGTTTGAGGACAACTGTTTCGCAAATAGTATAAAAACAAATTTTTTCTCATTCATATAAGTTGATTGCTATAAATTGTTTAAAGCTTCCTTTCAATACAAAACTAACATTTGTGCAAATTCAGGTCAAATTTTCTGCAGAAGTATTCTGGCTAGACCAGTTAAATAATATTTATATAAAAATAGATTCATGTTTACTGTTCACATTATTGTGATGATTTTATAATTAATTAATAGTAATGAATAAAAATCAACATACGAATGTTTTAAAAATTTTTACGATAAATATAACTTATTTTTGTTTTCATATCTTTTAAGATCTAGATTGATCAAAGTTTATTTGAATGAATTTTCGCAAAACACCTCAGAGCAATCAATAAAAGTAATATACTTATCTTTCAATGTCTGAAAACTTCAGCTGTTACCCTTTTTGTTTATATTCAAAATAAGCATTATTATTTATTTAATAAGAGTATGACCTGTAAGTGTATTAAAATGTTTATAAATGGTATAAATTATTTTCTGCTTCATATCTAAGAGAAAATTCAATATATCATTAAATATAGAAAAGTATTTTCACATTTCAGAATTTTCCTCAGTTTAAATAACCTGAAAGCACTTTGTAATGAACAAAGTAACCATTGGGTTTAACAATATTTGTCAAGTGTTTTTGTTTTATGCTGAGTTGAAAATAAAAAAAAATTTGCTTATATTTTCAATTACATGTTGAATTTAACATTTGAAAATAAGTAGGCCAAAACTAATTACGTTAACAAAAATCTCTCGGTGATGTATCAAATTTAATTACAATAAAACATTAGTCGTTCTCGAATAAAGTTTAACAGTTTAGAATTTTAGTTTTTCTGAAATAGATTCCTCGAAAATCTAGATTTAGATTCAAAGAAAAATGATAATAACACAATCAAAGTGTGAATTTTAAATCTTAGCTGCAGGTTTTTTCATATTTATTTGAAATTTATAATTTTAAAAACTTCACAAGTTTAAGTATGATTGTTATACAATTTGAAAATTAAATAACGAAATTTTAACTCAACATCAGATTTAATTGTATACAATTACTATGGCGTATATTTTTGGATTATAATTTAAATACTTTTAAGTAAAATTCAGTATACCTTGTCAAAAGCGTATTTACTTATATTCTAAATAAATGAGCTAACTTTGATCGTTTAAGTTAAATAAACTGAAAAAATATAAAGCTAAACTCAATAAATACAAATTGAAAAGATCCAGATGAAGAACCAAATGTATTTCTGGAACCTAATGATTCCATGTGTTGCGAGAAAAATTAAAAATAACAGTATTAAACAATAAGTATTTTCTAGACGTAGAAGGGGAGATAGAGTGTGACAGTAGGAACACAGTAATCGTTAGAATAATTTTTAATGAGTCGTTCAGTTAGAATTAAAGATATGGCTCAGAGTTTTAATCCACAGTTAAAAGATATCAATAAGTATATTGCAAAAAATAGTTATAAAAAATAAGATTTGCTAACCTTTAAATGCCATGAGTCAATTGATGTTCGTGAAGTTTCACAATTTATCCGTTATTCAAAAATAAGTGTTTAGATTTTTTGAGTATATGCAGTTTTATTTATCTTCAGCCTGATTTACAACTTAAATATATAAATTTACAGACTAAACTTAAGAAAATTTGTCCAATAATGTTTGAAGAGAATGACTATTATGGTTCTTATCCTCGCCATTCTCCTTTATCTTGGTTATTCCGGTCTATAAGTTTTGTGTTTTTTTAATGAACATACGTTGATTTAAAACTTAAATAATGAAGAAAACGTAAAGGAATGAAGATTTATAAAGTTTATCTGATCAAGATAATGTTGGAAATAATTTAAACCGCATTCATATAAAATTTTTAACTTGAAAATGGCGTATCTAATGGTGGTGCCCATCTTGGATATTTAAATTTTACTTATAAAAAAAATATAAATTAGTCCATTAAAAACTATGAAAATATATCTTTAAAGATAAATACTAAAAGATATGACACAATGAGGAGTAAATTTGAAACGTTTTTGTCAAATGTGATTAATCTTTAACTTCAAGCAATTTGTCATCTATGTCTAGATTTATTCATATTATGATCCGACGATATCCCTGAAAACTAAAACAACAGATAAAACAAATTTAAAAAATGATATATAAATCAAGTAAAAGGAGGTTGAAAAAATTAGAAATGAGACATCCCTTGCAACTTTATGTTCCTGGCTGAAGAATTTATCATTGAAGATAAAAATGTCAAAACAAATAGATTTTTAGGATATTAACTTGGGAAAAATTCAACACTAAAAACATTTTATCAATTATTCTTCTCGAAGGAGAGATCGGTTAATCTTTAACAAAAACATATTTAAAATCGATGGAAGTTTATTTTTATTGAAAACGTAGTTTTTGGTTTTAAATTGAAGATGTGTAAGATTAATCATTCAGAAATCCCAAATAATTATGAAATATTCAAAGTTTATTCTTACCACATTTATACTCTACAAAAGTCTTAGGTTACTTCGTTTTTGTTCAAAGATTGGCTCATAATCTTCAAGCAATGGAGAAATAATATAAATTTAAAAATTTATGTGTGAAAACATTGTTAACTTTAGAAAATGATTATTGACACCAGAAATCTCTGCACAATATTTCCTGTAAATTAATATTTTCTGTATTTCATCCCACGATACAACCTGCTTGTATGCAAAAAATGTTTGAACTATGTTAAAATTAAATTATATCAAGTCTTTAATGGCTCAGGTTATAAAGTCACGTTATGGTGAATCTATGAAAATAATTGGGGATATTAAAAATATCCAATGTTTATTATATTTAATAATATTGGTGAGTCTTAGGATAAACGAAGCATGTCATAAATAATGTTGTCCAGAATATATTTAAGACTAAATAGGATGAAACTAATTCACTTCCGCTGAAATTCATGAGCTATTCACAACACGATAAATATCCTGATGAATGAATTTAACTTAAAATCATAAACGAGTATCTTTATGAGTATTTTGAATAAAAATTTTTTAACTTGTCTAAGGATTATTTAAATTGAGTAATAAGAGTTAAACAAAGTTCAAAATAAGAAAAAAAATAAGTGAAATTATAATGACAAAAATATCAAATCCGTCGATGTCGCCTTAAAGTAGTATTGTCGCAATTATTTAAAAGCTTAAAAATTTGATCATAAAGAAGCGTATATATTTCATATATGAACAGCTAATTATGGAGTAATAATATAATTTAACTTTTAATTTAGTAAAGAAAAAAGAGTGGTAAACAATTTTCGCACACCTTTTTAGGAACCTACCATATGCGAAATTAGATCGATACTTCTTAATATTCATGAAATAAATTTAAAAAAATGCTCGAAAAATAATACGCTTCAAATATGATGAATTTTAGTTGAATAAAAATGTTTTTTCGAAATTTGAAGAGATATTTTATACTGATCCAAAGTGTTAAATAAATGCTACTTTAACTTAGTCTGATAAATTTTCACAATTTATGTTTTAGATTTTTTCTTTTACGACATTTATCATTTGAGCAATAAAAATTTTCTGCAGCTTTGTAAAATAAACACTTCTTGTTTTAACTTTTAACTTTACAATCTATGTAAAAATATCGTAAAACTAATTTTGTTTGACTTTTAAAAGTACAATTCACGTTTTATATATTTACTAATAGGTTTAATTTTTTTATGTTTAAGCCTAATTGAATGAAATTATTTTTTATAATGAAATAAATTTAAAAATTTAATTATAATTGTATCTTTTTGTAGATTTTGTAAAAATTGATATGAATATAAATTCAATTTTAAAAATATAATCCCCCTATATGAATGATACGTTGTTTTAATTTCTATGAAAATCAAATATTGCCCTCCGTCAACTCTAGTTTTGTGCTTATTTAACAACTAAATATCTTTCAACAATTTACTTTTGATTTTAATTTTAAATTTTGCGGCTTAAATTACCGTGTACCACTAGCATTATTTCATGATATTTTGAAGTTTAACTGTTTTTAAAGGTCCCACTGATGTTTTTAAGATTTTTACTTCAAAAGATAGAAAGGCATTGTTGAGATTTGTTGATTTGAATAATTTTTTGATTTATACAAAATAACTCATAATTTTTGCTATATTGTTTGATTATAAATTAATGCTAACTTTACAGCTTTATGATAAATTGAATAATAGCATTTTGTGTTAATCGTAAACTCGATTTAATACCTGCAATGTAGTATATTGCAGTTTGGTAATTACTTCATACCTTTAAAGTAAACTGTTCGAAGCTAACATCTCCAGATTCAGAGTTGAATATGTGTTTAATTATTTAAATTATGTCTTCGATAATTTTAATGGCCCTAGATATTTAATAAATCTAGCCTTATTATTATTTTTAACTGGTGTAAATAGATTGACAATGATCTAAAGTTTCATGATGTTTTCTTCTTTTTATATGCAAAATCAAACAAAGATTATTTGTTAAAATTAATTCAACGTTGAATAATATCTAATTACAGTGTAAAACCAAGGTGAATTACCTTCAATATGATGCACCTATAAGTTTTTGCAATGATATCATAAAACAGCTTATCTTTACCAATATGAACATAAAATTATTATTCATTTATCGAATTATTTGATGATCTTTGTGACTGTTATTTGTTAAATTTATAAAAACTCGAAATGTAATCGTGTCAATTAATATGTGACTAAAATAATTTATGGTTATATTCAGAACGATAAGTTATATTTTTTAAAAGAATCAATTCATAAATCAAACTAATTTTATTTGAAATCTCACATACAGAATTTCAGAAATAAATTAAACAAGATTAATAGTTTATTCAAAGTAAACAGAAATTTAGTTTTTCCATTTTCTGTTCAATTAATTATCGTAAAATGAAAAATTAGGAAACCCGATTAAAATGTAAAATAAAAAATAGAAATAGAAAATATCCAAGAGCGTGACTTTAGATTCTCTCAATACATTAACTTATGACACTTTGTATGGAATGTATGAAGTAATGCATGGTTTGATAAATAAAGATTAACTGAAGATATATAGTTTAACCTCTTCAAATGTACAAATTCTCTGGAGCAGATTAATATTGTCTTACATTTAGAAACCACTGAAAACAGATATGTCAAACTTTTGATGGATAATAAATCTGAAAATGAATTTACGTAGTTTATGCTGCCTTTTCAAGTAGTATGATTCATACATATCAAAAGAACCGTAACACGATCATAGATTTTTAAATTGAGAGTATCTGTTAAAAATTCGATGTTAAACGAAGAATAGTATGCATAAAAATATCTAGAAAATAGATTAGAAAGTTCAATTATGACTTTTAGGCTATATTATTCATGAAGACGAAAATTTAAAACTACTCACATAAAAAGTCTAGAAATAAAAAAATGGATTTCGAGGATGTCCAAAACTCTTGAATCACGAATTTGGAAAAATTCTGAGAGTGAATCGCAGATGTATTATGGACATTTATATTTTCGAATATATTGGATTTCTGAGATAAAATCAAACTCACACCGGGGTTAATTCGGACATACTAACTCAAATTTAGGAATAATTTTTATAATTTGCTGATAAGCTGCTCAATATTTAAAATTATGTTCATTTTAAATTTAGAGTTAAAGGACGGAAGAAATTTGAAGCAGAATGAAACTAATTTTTGTTTTTATTTTAAAGCAGACGATACTCGGTAAATTGGAACAGTTATTTTACTGTGTGCAAAAGTTCAGATAATGATTTTTTTCCCTAAATATAAAAACAAAATCTCAAAAAATCACTTAAAGAGAATTGATGGTAATATTTCGAAGGATAAATTTTCAATCAATTAAAGTCTTAATTTTTAATGAATAAAATCATATTTGAATTTAATTTAAGTGCAAATATCCACTTATATAGATATTCAAGATACAAATTGTTATTATGATATTTAAAAATAAAATAATTGTGAAAATCTCAAGGATAACAGCTATTTCGAAAATTTTAAAATAAATATTGAGCTTAAGAGGTAATTATCTCGATTAAAAACATTTAAAAATAAGGTTTCAGAATGTATCTATCGATAAAATCTTGAAGACAGCATCAAAAAAGCAAAAATAATTATTTATGTTTTGTCAAAATTTTGGAACAGTAATTACATTTAATCAACTTTAAATTTGATTAAATTAACATTTACCTTTGTTTTTAAATAAGCTGTCGTCAAAAGCTAAATTATAAGTACCAATATTCATAAATAATATTTTGAAAATACAAAGTCAAAAAAGTTTGTAGAAACTAGAACAATATGAATATTATATGAAAAAATATTTTATAAAATTGATGGTTTCTAATCTTTTGAATGTGAAAGGTAAAAAATTCCCAAAATTTTATTTATTTTACACGTTAAAACATATTATACTTTGAGAGAAATTAAAAAAAAAATATAAACGAAAGACAACCTTCCGAAGATCTTCAATTCTTAACGTAAGCTAAGTATATATTGAAATTGAAACATCATCTTGTCTTCTATGTAGACTATGCATTCTCTAAATATAAATGAAATGGTTTTTTGATGATCAAAATTGATTAACCGAAAAAATAAAAGATTGAGACAACTGAAAAAACGACGACGTAAGATGACGGTTGAAACAAAAATTAATCTTTATATTTCAAAAATTCATTATTTATTCCGAAAATTCTGTGTAAAATTACGAAAACACAAAATTTAAGCTTAAATTAAACATATCTTCTGATATACGTAATTTTAAGGTGATGTTTTTATGAATAATCTATATTTAAATCAGTTATAGATTAAATTAATTACCTTTAAAGCAAGTTCAAAATTTTCTTGATCATGAAGCTAAATGGTCATAATTACTGTTAATAAATAATTAACCATGTTTTTGAATTTTTAATTCAAAATAGAAAATGTACAAAAATGAATATTAAAAGGTTTCCACATATGAAAAATGAATCAATAAATTCTGTGAAAATAATTTAAGATAACATGAATAACCATCGTTTCTTAATCAATGATAGCCATTCATACAAAGATTTTAAATACATATATATTAAATTTATACAAATATAAACTATAATTGCATACTTTATGCTCTCCTCTTTAGTTAATCTAATGAAAAATATAAAATACCTGTACCAACTTTTGAAGAGCCTTTATGCTCTAAAATTAATAGGTTATTTTTGAAAATAACATTGTAGGCAAACAAATGAGTTATAAAACAAATAAAAATTATTATTATTATTGTTTATAAGGAACATTCATATAACCATATGACAGTTTTTTGATATCAGAGAATTTATTATTTAAACATTTGAGAACAAAAACAATAAATATCGCTTCGAAAATGACGTTATGTGATAATGAAGAATTTCATCTTTATGAAAAAAAATTATTTCAAAATTTTAATAAAGAAAAGTTTATGCAATAAATTTATACCTCTTCATTTGACTCAAATTCTCTTTCTACCTTCATTAAGTATGAAAATATACTTGTTTGATTTGATTTTGTAGAAAATTAAATTCCTACAATATTATATTTAATATCATATTGATAATTAATATGATCGACACAAACTAAATCAACTAATATTATTAAATAAAAATATTATTTCAAATGTGCTGTTGTAAAGTTTATTTACAACACATAAACTAAAAATTAAAGGGTATATTAAAACCTCAAAACATTTAAATTTCTAGTTTTTATTTTAAATCAAGGAAAAAATATTCTATCACAGAAAATTAAGCGAAAAATTAGTTACAGCCACTCATTAAAATTTTTATTCATTTTTTATTTTATGAAAATAAATGGGAATAAACTGTGAAAGTAGATAAAAATGATTACCCAATTTATATTTCATATTAAACAGTTTAAAATTTGAATTTATTTAATTATTCATGAAATTAAAGGAAAAGGAACGTTTGAAAAGCAAATAGGTAAAAATTTGAAAATTTTCCTACCTCCTGAGGGTCCCTTAAGGATAAATCTATTTTACTCCTCACTTCATATTCAGGTTGAATCCTTGATTCTTTAAATTTTGAGATATGAGTTATCCCCTTCTTTTTATTAATTTTAAAATTTTCGTGAAATATATATATAATTAAAATCATAATCAAAATTTATTCGAAAGTGATGATAAAGATAATTCTACAGTTATTAAATTTATAAATTTTAATATTTTTTGTATTTACTATAGTATAGCATAAAAATTAAAAATTTTATAACAGATCAAACAGTCATTAAAAATTAAAACCAATTCATTTTAATGCAAATAAAAACATAAATTTAAAAATAGCTGTTTTTTCTATGTTAACAGAGTTGGTAGATTAAGTTTCTTTGCGTTTATTTAATTTCTCAAACCACTTCAAGTGATGATTTTTGGGTATTTAGAAAGATATACTAAGATCGGCGTGTTACATAATAACATGAATTTTAAAACTTACAATTAAATATTCAAAATTTCTGGCTTTAAATGGATGATGATGAAGTCTAAGGAATGTGAATAGAACAAAAATTTACGATGCCTTAATATTAAATTAGGATTTTTAAGAAATATAACATTGCTATTCAAGCAAAAATCTTTGAAAACTATGGTTTATATTCTGGAATATATTTTTTTAATAAAGGTTGCCGTCATAAGGATTTTACAAAATTACAAATAATTCAACATAAAATCAACATTCAATAAAAATAAGTGCCGAATTTACCAAAATTAGTGAGCCTTGTAAAAAATAAAAAACACTACAATTTTAAAAGAAATAAAAAACAAAAAATAATAAAAACGAGCAAAATTACGCAAAAAATATAATTAAACTATTTTATAATTTGGCAAAAAATAGATTTCAGAACATTTAAAAAATTAATTTTCACAGCAGAAGATACACATGATATCGAACTTGAATAAACTTTTTGATTTTACCTAAGGTACATTTCAAGAAAGCATAAAATCTAAATCGATGTTTAATAAATTTAAGAAAATTTTGACTAACTGGCTTGAAAAATTGTGCTTATTATCATTAATTAACTTTAAGAAAAATAAGATAACGAGTTAATAATTTAATCTTATAATACTTGGAAAAAATTAGGGGAAATTAACATCAAAGTTTGAGCTGCTTTAAATTTAAAAGTGACACTTTAACTCCATATCTACAATATAATTTTGAAAAATAAGGAGTTGAGATTGTTTGAAACTTATTCAAAGATATCTAAAGGGAGACAGCACAAATATTAACAAGTTTAGAAAATTATCGTAAATCGACGATAAATTACACAAAAAAGAACGGAAAAAAGTGTTAGATCATCAATATTTAGGGCAAATAAAAAATAATATAAAAACATAATTCAATAAAAAATACCTGATAAACCACCAAGAAAAGTGCAATAACCATAATCATATTCATTAATTCTCTCAGCCGCAAAATGTCGTTAGGCAAAAAAGGGCTATTTATAGGGATTGTAATCTTTATTTAGCCAGAGATTAAGGTTAATGATCGGGAGTATAATGAGATTAATCAAACCCTTAAATATTTAAATTATTTTTCACTTATTGTTTCTGATATATTTTTATCAAAATAGAATATTTGCATAAAAATGTAATATAATAATCCTGTATTATGGATCAAACAAAAGAAAAATCAGAATTTCAATAGCTACCAACATTTAAACAACATAAACTAATAAAAGTGGGTGAGCCATTATACTTTGTTTTTGATGGTTTCATTATGCTAATTAATGGTGTAACATATTTTTTCATTAAAAATCCTTATTCTTAGATTTTAGTCACTTCTGAATGTGTTTTTAATACAATTAAAAAAATCATATTAAGGTGATAAAATTATGAAATTTATTTTATCAGAATATCATATTTCAACGTTAACTCGTTTTTTTTGGAATCTCGTGGAGTAATTTATTTGTAGATCTCTTCTATGTTATTAATCGTGTCATGATGGCTTAAATTAGCTTAAACCAACCTCTCTAACGATAATCTTAAATACACTGATCACAGTGTCATTATCTTACCTATAAGGTTTATTTATTAAAAGTTTCATTTTTTATTTAAGATATTAATCCAAAGACTGAAGTTCTAAGAATTAAGTTATTTTTTAAAGCACTTAGCGATAGTCTTAGGTTCGAATAACTTTTCGAGTTGTTAATATTTTAGGTAGTAGCTGATTTCCAATTTATTGATTGATACTCAGTATATTTATGAAAAATAATTTTATTACGATTTGACTGATAAATGCTTTGATTGAAGTTTGAAATGATTATCTTGTTGATCAGTTACAAGTTAAGGGAAAGGCGGGTTTTATCTCTTCAAGTAATAAAATATAATCAAGTTAATAATTTGGTAATTACTTTTACTTGTAATAACCTTATAAGCCAAGTTTGATGATAATAACCTTAATTTCTTGCTTTTATATTAAATTTATTCGTCTTTAAAATATAAAATTTATTTTAGATAAATACCTGTTCCCAGAAAAGTGTTTTATAATTATTTAATTTTTCAAAACGGTTTGCTGAAGATTTTTTTATAGTTTAAATCAGCAAATGCTTGCCAAAGGTTATTTTAATCGTACAGTTTTAAACTTTACTTAAATAATCCTACATGCTGGAAGGCTAACCTTGATTGGACATAGATTTTTTGTGAATCCGGAGTCAACAGCATGAAATTTTATTTTAAAAGGGCTTATACGATTTAACCTAATCGGTAAAAATGTAAAACTAGTCAGACATATTTAAGGTGGGAAGTAATTGATAGATACACTGGAAACATCTCTGAACCATTTTTAACTCTTTGTATTTTAAAGGAAATATGCGAGTGAAAACTGCTGAAAATTCTGTCTTAACAATTCCTTTATACCATTATATTGATATTTTTTCTTTTCTATGTTCCAAAGATTGTCACACGTTATTCGTTTCAAAAGAAAAATGTACGAGATAGTTACGAATTTTCAGTGTATATTTTGAAATTTTGACAATCGGAATGATCTTAAACGGTAAGACTCATTTAACAGCTTAGCTTAAAATCACGCTAGAAGGTCCTAACTTCATTTATCTATTTTATTGTTTGAATGAATAAGAGCGACTCTTAGTAAAAGTCAAAAACTTGTCAAAATTATTTTGTAAAGGTTTTAATCGAAGTATTGTAAGAGACTCACTTTCAACATAAAATGTAATGATTTAGACGTTCGATGAGCAATAAGACTCTCCAAACTTATTTCTTTATACTAGTCAGCGATTATGTTTTATCCTCATTATGGCTGCATTTTTCTTAATACTTATTATCAAAAGGGAATTCAAAAACATATTTGGAATCTAAATTGGAGTAAAATTCTTATAGAATAGCATTCAACCTTTAATATTTCACATGCGCTTAAGTCTGTTTTCTTTTCGTAAATATAGTTAAAAACATGTCTAAAAGCTCACGATTGCTACTTTTTTTGAAAAAGTACTGGTAAGCTAATTACTTCCCGAAAGTAAAATATTAGTGGTGATAGTTATTTTAAATCACCCCCATTTCAAAAATTTCTTCATTATTAGGATAGAGTGATCGTAACGAATCATATGGAGCTTGTCCTCTTAAAAATATGAAACTTTGTTAATTTTATGGTCGCATATTAACACAATGACGGCCTTTTAGAATAATGGTGAAAGCTTGTTTTCTTAATCATATGATCATAACTTGATCTCCGATTTTGTATGTGATCACATAAGATTTTCTGTCTTTATACTTTGGTAATTTTATGAAAAGTTAATATTTTTTCCCAAATTAGCTGAACCTATGTAAATATAGAATTTTACGTTGATTCATTTTATCCCTCCAATTTTTTAGTTGACAGTGAGTCAGAAGAATATTCTTTTTTTTCAAGGATTTTTCAACCATATCATAGTGTGAGTTCGGGGAGGAGAAATGTTGAGATATTCTGTGATACGCTAATTTGAAAAATAAATCAGGTAAAAATGAGAGTCCATAAATTAGATATAAGTTCACATAGTTTTAAGGATCTCATTAATCAATTGATTTTTTCGTTCGACGTTTTCATGGTCTCATAGATGGTGAGAGGATTTTGATTTTTCTATTCCTACATGAGCTACATAAGTTTTTAAAGATTTCTGATACGTACTGACTGAAATGGTCAAAATTGATTCTATTTTGAATACCTAAACGATACACTCAACATTCTAAGAGTGTTTAAAAAACTTATATCGAGATTTTTTTCTGATACGTCCGGAGTTCCACTTTTTTTTATAAACGACAAGACACGTACAACCATGTACTTATTGTCAAGGGTAAGGTCCCATTAAATCAGCTCTGTATATTGTAATTTATTCATAAGGGATATAGTAATATCGTATCTTGGTTAATAAATAATCTTTCTGAGAGGATTCAAGGGTTTGTTGAGGCTTATGAGACAGGAAATTTTTATGAAAAGTATTAAACAAAGAGTTATTTAATTTTCTTAGATATCATTGCTCTATCGACGATAAAAAACAGATTATATCATATTATTTTTAATTTTCTTGTTTTGTGAAATATTTCCACTATATCATCGTCGTGATATATTTTTGTCTATATTATAATTTATATGATTTGAAGCTCTGAATTTGCTTGCATCATTTCTTTTAACGTTCATTTTCTAAAATAACACAATTTTAATTCTTATGAGGACGATGGTCGTACGAAAAAGTCAACGATGATATTTTGTTCACCTGAGAGGAGAATTTTATGTAAATCATAAACTTGTAAATCAAATGATGCTGTGTTACCGATGTCTTTAAGTTATCTGAAATCTTTCAATATTTTATGTTCAGTAAATTCTATTGTTTCCATAGATATAATATCGGAATTTTTTTAATTTTTCAGACGATATCTAAGCATTCTCTGTTAGATCTTTCGTATTCTTTTGCATCATGCAAGTAGCCTTCTAAAGATGGCCATTGAATTCTCGATTTTAGTAATATTCTGAATAAGAACTGCTTCGATTGCGTCGTACAAGAGTTTAAATCATTTATCTGAATTGTACAATAAAAAGGAATTACACATTATGTATTTTCTCCTCTTATAAAAGCCCCATGACTCCGTTTTTGAAAAAAATAATGTTACGGTTTTATTCTTAAACTTATATGGATGTGCATTAAGATATTTGAATATTTTTGTATTATAAATTGATAAAAACAGCGATTTACTTCGACATTTTTAAGTTATGTTTCATTAATAGGATGTTTTCAATGATTAATAAGATCTCGATTATTTTGAGTCGGTTTAAAAACCTTTTATTTATTAAAGATGCCAAGATAATTTAATTCCTCTTCTCCAAGACTATATTTTGACAATTAATAAGACACTCATCAGTTGAGGTTTTATAAAACAAAAATTCATCATGGTCAAACATTTTGAGTAATTCTTTCCGATATATACAGATTATGACGACTTTTCAAATTATCAATTTCATTAAGAGTCTGAATGTAGCAGTTGCGATGTTGATTCTAAGGGTTTAGCAATGAAACTTTGTGGCCATAATAATATGGTACGAGTAAAACTAGTATTTTGCTCTCTTCTAGGCAGAGAGAACGTTGAATGGTTCCACTTTAGAGACAAATCAACTTGCAAATATTTTCTCAAGAGATTATGGCATTACGTTTATCAAATGTAGCCATTGTGTATTTATATCATAACTATATAGTTTATTCTTCGACGTCAGCCTCATAGTCTTGTCCACAATCTTTTAAACATGATTTAATATGAACACCATTCACTTTGTTTTGGTGAAATGATTTTTAACAATCATTTCATCAATCATCCGTTCGATCACTTTTTTGAGGAATTCAAGCTTTATAATTTATTTATTATGATTTTTTTTTGCATTTTCAGTTATAAATTTAATGGGAATGATTCTTTATAACACGATATTCATAAAAAATTTTTGAATTATTTTCATGTAGATTTAAAATGGTTAAAACAAATTATAAGGTTTCGATTTTTGACAAATCTAAAACCATAAATCAATTTTGTTTTCTAAATATTTGAATATAATTTCGGAAAATTGCTAATCAGTGTGGTATGATATGTTATCTCGTAATTATGCATTATTATAGAAATTTTCATTAAAATAAACGACGTTTCGATGTTTTACAGATTTTAAATCTATATTAGGATTCCCCGTATTTTTTAAAAAGTAGCAATTAGTTGCAACAAAGCTTAAAGAGCTACTTTTAATTTTGAATCAAACTTTTAAGTTTTCTGGGATTGATACAAAGATCTGTGAACACCAATTCATTATAGCTAGTTTACATTTTTATGAAAAAATTAAACCCACGAAGTTCGATTGTGGGATGACAAATAAGAATGAATACTTCCATTTTATTTTATTTTGAAACATCCTTTATTCCACATAGCACATTGTCAAGCTTACGGAGTCGTCGATTTGTGATTATGGGTACCTAATTTTCGGCAAGACGTTTTTTTACTCTTTTCATTCATGTGTTTTTTGATATTGCAATAAACTCAAATCTGTTTTTAATCACTTGCAGTTCAAGGTTAATATTCTTGTTAGAATCAATAAAAAAATGACAAAATTTATTCGAAGACTTCAATTCGTCTATTTAAAACAAACTGAATTCGTCATTTTAATTGATATGAATAAGTTTTTACTTTTGTTCTTGTGCAAAGACGTTCAAGGATTCATTTAATAAGAGATGTATCATGATTCCAATCTTTTCCTGAATAGACTCAGATTTTTTATGAATAGTTTTTAAATCGTAGGAATTATGGTATTTTAAGACTATAATAAGTGTATCATTCTGTATCACTGAGATACAACCTCAGCACCTTTCCCATTCGAATAACGAGGGATTCGATAACCTATTAAAATATTTAATCACGGAAAATAAGTTATACGAATTTGTGATTATGCTAGATTTAGTCTCGAAAACCCTTTTTACTGTCCTAGAAATTTCATTGACTTAGATCTGTGACAAAATCATAAAGATATGTTTGGATAATATTTATGTTAAGCTGCTCGTTAATACATGATTTTGCGATGGTTTTAAGTTCAAATTCATAAAATTTCGGGAGAAAATTCACCCTCTACAAGAAAGTTAGAACATTTGCTGTTACTAAAATGCAAAACTAATCACTTCCAGAGACATATAGATGAGTACTCATAGTTATGTTACACGTAGTGTTTTAGATTTTGGGTTTCAAACTAATTTTTAGTTATGCCGTAATCCTTGAAAGAATTACCCTTGATTACTCTCTGTTATAAAAATTATGTTCATGATCAAAATGTAATAATTATTCCATGTTTTAAAATCTACAAGTTAGAGCAAAACATAATTTGAGCATTGCACATGCGTGCTAACATGTATATTCTTCTCAGAGGAAAGAGATATTTGTTTTCGCTGTTAAATTTGAAATTTAACTTTCCTATTTAGAACAGGAATTTTCACAACAAATCAATAGTTTCTCATTGTGATCTAATGCATAAGTTTTATTTACATTTGTCGTGTTTAACTAACTTCTCGTTTTAAACATCAAAATTATTGACAAAATTTTCGGCTGAATTTGATAAAAATAATTAAATCATATCTGACAAAATGTGGTGGCCGTTCAAATGGACTAACAGTATTATTCTTAAGATAAATAAACTTGAATTTAAAAAAAGCAAAAGATTTTTTTCAGAAAATGTCTTTAAAAACATGAAAGACAACTTGTTCAAAATTTTCAAAACGAGTATGGTTGGTATAATGTTTCATTAAATGCCATGACTACGAGATACCTCACTTAGCCTTGAGTTACCTGCAATTATTTTACTTCGATTAGAGAGTCATATAGCTTATGTTAAACGTTGATAAGGGGTTTGTTGATTTCAACTAAACTCCTTTTGAAAAGTCCACATTATTTCACACTGCTTTTCTATTTCGTTTGAATAGAATTATAAACATATCACAAGGTTTTTACTTTCGTGATTATCCCTTTCTTGAGCGTGTACATATCTATGGTTAAGTGACAATTAATCATCTGGATACTAATCACTCGACATTTTGTCATATTGTAACTAAATAGAAGAATTAATTTATATCATTAAAATATATTTTAATAAAATAGAGAATTATTACGCGTCATATTTATAAATTAAAAATCAAAAGATATTTATACTGGTTATTAACTATGTTTTCAGTCTCCAATAACACGTAAATAAACATGAATTTGACTCAAAGTATTGGGCGACTGCTTTCAACACAAATTTTTTCAGTAGCTGTTATCTCTTCGGCACATATAGTTGTAAACTAGATATAATCTGTTAAAATGCTGATGGTTACATCGATATATCTTTGGAGTTTATTCATGAATTTATTTTAAGTTGAATGGTGCTTTGAAAAATCCCTCAGTACTTCATGACAGCTTAAGACAGAGTTCTTAGTTATGGTTCTCCTTCCGCTGCAGTTTGAAAATAAGTCAATCCTGAAATTGGATAGATTGTATAAACATAATGCTCATGCCTTCCTGTCAGCTAGTTGTTTCTTATATATGTAAGTTAAAAATACGAAAGAAGCTTTGGTATCTTCTTGTTGTCAGCTCATGTCCTAAAAGCACGAGTAACTTTTGATGAAGGACTCCATACTCAAGCATGTAAGAAATGAATAGCGTGGTAAGTTGTAATTATTCTCATTGTCCAATTTGCAGGAGATTTCGTTCACCTTTCGATGGGAACTTTGGGTGAGATTAAAATATCAACTCATAAATGTTTCGTTGGGATATGCTGTTCTAAATGCACTTATTGCTGCACTATCAAAATCTGGATGTATTCTCTGATTTGCATCCATGATCGGATCGGATATCTCTCGTGTCTTAGAATGTAGAAAGCCGTAAATGGAGGAAAAATTAATGCCGAGAACGAGTTTAAAAATTTATACTGTATGAATGTAAAATATAAATTTAACCACCTTTAATTTTAAATTTACTTTTTAAAGTTTTGCATTCGCCAATCCATCAAAGAGCTTATTACTGCCCATCATAACCATCCGATTTAAACTCGATCTTGAATCATATCAAATAATTCGCTGAAATTAATCTGGAATGTTGATTTTCTTGGCTGTTGGCGGAGGGGAAATTTATATCTTGTACTCAGACTATAGATTAGGAACCTTGATTTGCAATCTCTGTAAAATAAATATTTTATTCGGTATGGCCATGAGCAAGCTAATTCTATGTTGTGTATTTACAGATCATATTACAACAGTTGTTTTAGTTGAAACATCATCGTTTCCTCCTTTATTTTAGCAGCAACTCGTTGCTCTTAAATGTTCCTTTTGTTACAATCACGATTGTGTTAAGGATCACAGTCGCTCATAATTTATATTTTGTGTTATTATATGCGCAAGAAATTTTTTGTTCTGATACTATTTTCAACATCATTTAAACTTCCTGTATGTTTATTTCCTATTTTTCACAACTCTATATTGCTTGTATAACACAGATGGCCTGCCTTTCGACTTAATTCATTGTGTTTTTATTGTCAGTTGTTATTATATAACTATAATCTGATGATTAATATTGTTATAAATAAAACGGTATTGCGGACCGGCACAACGAGGTAATTTCTATTATATATTTTTATCGGTTTTTTGATTTATACATAAATTTTAAAGAATACTTCAATACACCTGTACAATTCCTTAAGCTCACGTGCAAAAGATAATATATATTTCTAAGCGTAGTCGTATAATATGTTTATTTTACATATGTGGATGTGATAACACATGCATGATTAATTTTCCTTTTGCCGTATTAATAATCTCTTAATTTACCACAATGTCTGTTTTTTTCTTGTTTTCTACATCCACATTAAGACGATCCATCCTGAATCAGATTAGAATATAAATATTAATATCCCTCAGAAGGAATTGTATATTTCCTTTAGTTCAATTGATGATATCTATTACATGTTTATAAGTATTTTATTAAATGCAAGAAATTAGCTTTGGATTTTTTATCTTGTGGGGATTATATATACTTTTTATTTCACCCGTAAAAGCAGGCAGATTAATTTTTTATGGATCTATCGTGGTTTTTGGCTTATTTTTTTATCCAATGCATTCTTAGAAACGCGCGTTTGTGCTAGTTTTAAAAAAATTAAACGTAGAATTCTTACCTGGACTGATATGTCGAAATTGATTCTTGATCTGGTCGTCCGTGGTTTTATAGCGGTAACACCAAATATAGAGCAGGAATAAAAATTTATTGGTTTTCCTTGTAGATTTTTGAAATTCTTTAATGAGATAGATTAACCTGTTTTATTTAGAAAAAAATAAGCTATATATTTTTCGCAAATAAATTTAGATTTTGATGAATTCCACATCGTGTCAAACGCGAATATTAAAAGGCGATTTGATTTTATGAAGTATCCATATTAATCCCACCAGAGAAAATTTTTAACGTATCATTGAAAAAATTCCTTAATTTTTCAAGCTCGTGGGTATTTAGAATAAATTTGAAATTTTTAATGAAATAACTTGATTATATTTATATATTTTTTCCAATTGAATGACATGAACATGTCAATTCAAAAATATCGATTCAAGAAAATGATAATCGTCAAATTTTATGAAAGTTTAAAACAATTTTAGGCTTAATGTATAAAATTTGGCCTCTTTATCATTGTATGAAGGAAAATAAAAATATTATCAAAAATATTTAAGGTATTAATCAACCATAAGAACTCTCAGATCATTTTAATCCATATCTAATTCATAGAAATATTTTAAAATATGATACTGTTTTCAAAATATGAGTTGTGAGATAAGTTGGTGACCGTATAAAATAATTATTCAATATCAATCTGGAAACGTCAGTTATTTTACAAGAGTATGAGAAAATAAGCAATTCAATTTAAGAGAATAGGAAAATATGAAACATAACTAAAAGCCAATATCATAAAAATTTGAATCAACTGAATTTAATGTAATGAAGTTTCTTTATTTTAATGAGAATAAATTTTGATTCAGCATTTCACAATTAAGGTCGAAAATAAATTCCAGCGACATTACTATTATAACGAGAGTAAACAAAATGATTTTTCAAATTCTTTGCAGTAAATAGAGTATAAACTTAATGTTAATAAGCTAATAATACTTTGAATTTTAGTATGGGAACCAGTGAAATAAAATTATACTCTATTCATATGTTTTGATTTGATTTGAGTAAAAGGAAGTAAGATTCATTATTTTTGTAAAATTATCTCTGTATTTGAACAATTTTTGATTTTTATATTACTCTTTATAAAGATCATTTATTTGATATTTAAGAGTTTTTTATATCTATTCATTCATAAAAAAACATCGGCACATAACAGACCATCATATAAAGGGGCAATTTTGTTCTTTTTGAGTGGGATCAGAATTATTAATTCATATAGTATGTGTATCAGACCAATTATTATCATAGAATAAAATTTTAATAAACTTAAAAAACAACAAATACTTTATAATTTCTCAAATAAACCTGAGTTAATCTTTTTTAAGAAATATATAATAACTAGTTTTATAAAAAACAAAAAATTATCAAAAGAGTCAAAGCTCCTTCAACAAACAACTTTCCGGTAAATTATTACCGGAAAAGGTATTATCTATCATATAAGGCAGAGTTTTTTACTTTATCTTTTTGCCTTTTCCAGCTCGGATTCTCCATTTTTGGTTTGTATTTTTATCTTAATATCTTGCAACGTTTATTGATAGTGCTCATGTGGTGAAAGTAGATATCTTATAAACTGCTTTAAATTCAAGAAATCTTCAGACATGAATGCTGGCTTCGTTATTATATCTGATAAAAAATATGCATAAATGTACCCTGTCTCAAAAAGCATTTGAACTATAAATCAGTCAGATGGCTCATTTCATACAGCTGCCTAATCTCACACTCTCTCGGTTCGTCGATAACTTATCTTTTTCTCATATCAAACTAATTCTTGTAAAATTTTGTTGTGATGTAGGGATTACAAATCCGTCGAGACATGGGTGCAACAATTCAGCAACATCATTCCATACAGCACGAATATCACATACAATGGTTTTATTTCTTTTCAATTATCGTTTCGATTTCCATTATTTTACTTTAAATCTTGCGAGAAGATAAATTTGTGTCAAATAATATCTTCAAACAAAATAATTATTCTATTTTGAGTTTAATGCATCGAAAACATTTTTCATGTCGTTCAATATAAGAATAACGAACCTCATAATTCTTGAATTATTGCATTTCCATGTAATGGTTCAGGTTTAACTCTATCAATCAGCGTGAGTTTATCACACTGTTTCGGTCTTAAAAACATTGAAACGATGTAATTTTGTGTAATTTGAGAGTTTGTATCGAAAAAGAACCGTTGAACAATTAATTTTTTTGTTCTATCAACTGAGTCTTGTTAGTTGACCATGGATGTTAGAATCATGTAAGAGCCCATTTTGTTGTTACCCCTTGACAAATAACATAAATACATAACACTAAATTGATAAGGAAGGATCTATGTTTACTTCCCTTTTTGAAAATGACAGCCAGTTATCTAATTATTTTAACCCTAAGTCTCTTGATACTTTTGAGGATAACTAGTTTAACTTTCCCCAGCCACAATTTTAAAATGAATCCATTTATTTAAATTCATTAGGAATTTGGAAACTACTAGTTTCAAAATTTAATCTTTTATTAATGAGGCTATGATAGCGACAAAAGCTAGAATATAAGACAGCCCGAAAGGAAATTGAGATAGTCAATAATTTTAACAGCCAATTGAATAGATGTTCTCATAAGGTGATCGACGGAACGAAATATGAAGTTGAAAAGTTAAAACCAGAGATTTCTCAGTTTTCAAAGACTATTTTTAACAAAAAGCTTGATCTATTTTTTATTTCTAGAGAAAGACAAATTCAACGAAACTCCTAAAAGAGTTTGGAAACAGGCAATGTTTTTTAATAAAATTGCACACTGAGAATACAAATCAATATTTAAAATAATAGTATAGCATTGAATTTTATCGTTGATAACTTTTATTTTGGTCATTATTTTGATGCTAGCTGGGTGTTAATTAACATTGTGCTTATTTTAAAATAAATTATGGTTCTTAAATGTCTGAATTATTCAACATAAGTTGAAATAATTGATATTAAGTTGTTCTTTATAAATACAATTTGATATATTTTAATGTCATTGATTTTGCACTTGTGGCAAAACGAAAATGTTTTTTATCACAACTATATGGAATTTGTCTTTGAGAATTCAATAACCAGAATACATAAATTATATTTTGAAGTTAATTTTGAGTGACTTTTCTGGTTAACCGATTTTTCCAATTTCGATGTGACATCCCTGACAAATCGCCACACTGTTCTATCAGAATAAAAAGTTTTTCCTGCTTGTTTTGGACATATTTAAGGATTTATAAGTTAAATCAATTTAAAATGATTCCAAACCTGTGTTCAAAATAATGCGATACTTGTTTGTTGAATATGTAGATCTCTTGACGATTCCGTATTAGAATGAATGCCACATTAACTCATTGATAACTTTGACGGATCCTTGCGGATTGTGTTTGTAACAAGTAAAGATGCAAAAGTATCATCGGATATTTTTTTCTCTCAGAATCAAGTTAAATTATATAAATTCATCATCTCCAGTTCTAAAAGGTTATAAATCCTTGATAAAATGTATCTGGGGTACTTTTTAATAAATATATATAGATTCAGTGCTTCAAAGATGCTATTTCTCATGAGATACTGCATGCTAACACATTACAACCTGCTTGGTATTTCACCTTTTGATCTAGGGCATGTTTATACCATCAAACACGAAAAGTCATAGAAATTTTTATTTAATTTTTAATGAATCAGAGTTATCTCGACGATATGGCAACGATAAATTTTAAGAATAGCAATTCTAAACTTAAATTATACTGTTCTCACATTGCAAATACGTCGAGTTAAGAATTAGCTAGAAAAGGCAGAATTAAAGATGCTAAACGTGTATTTTGGTGTTACCATATCTACGCAAGAAATATCTTTGTTAAATTGGTTACATTATGCGATCGATACTGAGACAAACTTATGATGGAGCCGAGCTATGATTTTTCTGCGGAATAAAGAAACTCATATCAGACTTTGTAAAAAATATTCAATTTTCTGAGATAGATTTTATAACTTCTCAAAATCTTCAGATAATTTTTCATGAGACATCAATTATCATCAACAAATTCTATCAAACAGTACAAAATAGTATTGGTAATTCTTATCTTAGAGGAGATATTAGCCATCAATAGGAATTTGATTTAAGTTAATTTTCGATTTAAATTTAAATAATATTTTGACATTAATATGAACGCGTGAAAGAGGAAAAAGATATAAATAGAAATATGTAAAATTCCCTAAAGGTTTATATTTTACAGGTTCTCCCTCTCTTATAAATCGTAGTCACTTCTCTTCAGGCGAGAAGACCGTCGAAGCTTCTGTTTTCGGTCGGGGTGTTGTGGATTATTTCAGGAGCGAAGAGATCGCTTATATAACTTACTTGATTATCATTTGCCAAAATTTTTCAAGATTTCAGTTTTTTTTATTCCTTATCGCCTCTCCTTCCGGTTGATCCAAAAGGAATACTCTTATCCCTTCACCTCCTTGCTTTCCTCTATTTTAGAATTTTCTCGTATAATCAGACTCAGACTAAATCTCCTGCTTTGAATTTCACGTGGATATAATTTAATATTACTGGCTTGGAAAACTTCTTCGATAGAGAATTTCAAATCTCCCGCCCTTTGAATAATTCTGATGGGAACCTCCAATCCAGACTAGGGGTTGAACGATAATAAGTTAGGAAACTGAAAACTGCACCTTCCAGAGAATCACCATCCTCCATTGGATTGGAGACTTGACAAGACTCTAACTCTGATTGATCAGAAGGGGTTAAGAATTTTATATTGCTTCAGGGTTTTTTGGGGAAGAAGACACAGCGACCTTAGAAAGTACCTGACCGAGGTATATAACCTCAGATTTGAAAATATCTCATTTACCTTCCTTACGAGATAATCAACTGTCCTCTAATTTTGTCAAGTCTTTGTAAAGGGATTCCAAATGGCTTATCATGATAAACTCAGAGACTTTTATATCATACAAAAGCACAGCGCAATTGTGAGTATTACCCAACAATGTTTCGATGTATCGCTGGAATAGACCAGGCGGTGAACTGTTTCTGAACGAAAGCAGCCTGTTTTGATACAGTCCATAAGACTTGTCGATCACAAACTTTTGCCTCGAATCCTCTGAGAGAAGGATCTGTAAATAAGCTTCACTCAAGTCAAACTTTGAAAATATATTCCTTCCTTTGAACCTTAGCAGAATCTATTCCATGGTTGGAACCATGTGCTGTTCAACATCGAATCAGAAATTCAATTCTGTCTATAAATCAACACAGACCTTTAAATCCTTGTTTGTATTGGGGGCCACTATAATTGGGAAAGCCCAAACGCTTGTTTCGATGCGTTCTAAAATCTCTGCTTGAACCAACCGACAAATTTTTTTCGACCTTTTCCATAGACTGGAAATGGTATGCTGCGAAACTTATGAAACATAGGTATGGTGTTCTCTTTGAAATAAACTTTTGCAGATCAATTTTCTTTCCTCCCAAAACTTGATTGGAAGAATTATGGAAATTGTTTTTAAGCCACATCTGCGATGGTCGTCTCAGAGGGTTTTGAGATAATTCCATTGAATTCGAAAATGGAATTCAGATCGAGTTTGAACTCTTTGATCTTGTCGATTCCAAATATATCATAACAGTTATGCGAATCGTTAAAGAATAATTTACAGAACACTGTTTTTCCCATTTATGAGATTTGGGTAATCGAATAGAATCTGATCTGATTGTCCCGCCCCAAATGTCCTGATCAAACTTGATGGATTCTGTTGCACCGGCAAGTTCAGAGACTCGATCGTTTTTGGGTCGATAAAACTACATGATGCTCCTGTATCAACTTGAAACTGAAATTAATTTCTATGAATTTTGATTGGTAGAGAAATCAGTTCATAGGAGATTCCTCTGACATCATTGATAACCTAATTTAGAGACCTTCAGTTGTATCTATAATTTGGCTTTCTGTTGGGGTCTCATGCCATGCATACTTCCTGAAGATTACCTAATTTTTGCATCTTTTGCTACTTTTGGAAGGATGAGTACACTTGTGCTTTTAGAGGAGTCACAAAACAATTTTTACGAGATTTCAATTTCGCTTTCAGCCGATTCTAGTTGTCTTTCTAAATTTTATTTACGGCTCGGCGTCCTCTGCCTTCTCAGTGGTATGAATGGCTTTAGAAGTCCATACAACTTACTCAGCTTTAGATATGACCTGATCAGGAGGAGGGTTATTATGTTTGATTTATACAGACAGAATATTTCTTTCGGGCGTCCTTATAGTTATTGCATCCTGAATATGCTCATCTACCATTGAGCAACCGCAGACATCTTAAGAACACATGGAGTTGAAACACTTTTCAATAGATCTTCACTAGGCGATCAATTCCTTATATGTTTGATCCGGTTATAGACTGCATCTATTGAACTCCACCCTGGTGGGAATGAAATCGACTTCCTGATCATTATCAGACAGAAGTCTCGAAATTTCTCTGATTGAACGCTCTTGTTCGAATCGGGGGAAAATTTTACTTAGAAGTGAGAAAACCTCTATATCGATCCATGAGAAGGGCATTTGTTTTTTATTCTCGGAATTTAAAACTGACTATGCCTGGAAATGCTGCTCAAGTCTTGCCAAATAACCCCAAGACGGCTCCTTCAAGTATTGAATTCCTCTAACGCAGCATCGTGAGAAATTTTGGAGACGATTTAGAACATGCATCAGAACAAATGGCTAATTTGCTCTCTCTGAACTAAAATCAGAATCTCCGTCTGTTCTTACCGAGCCTTGATACGAGCTCTCATGATTTTTGAAAATCCTTCCATCCCGTTGCCCCTTAGTATGAACGCGTGATTGCGAAAAAAGATGAAAATATAAAAATACCCACCCGCTAAATTTTAATATATATCATACATAATGTCTATTTTCACTCAAATTTTGGCCATAAAACATAACATTATAAGAATGAATTTATTCACCCGATCATAGAATTTCAAATTTTCAAACTTTTAAGAATTTTAAATAATATCACCGAAAAACAAATCGATATTTTCCTCATTCAATAAATTTTACCTCGAAATGTAATCCATTACTCATCCAATATATGTTAAACGTTTTCAATCGAACTTCTTGAAAATAGATGTCAGATTTAACAGAATAATAACGTTCAAAATAACCTGGCGGGGAACAGCATTATATATATAAACTTTTTATATCTTAGTATGCTTTAGCCTTGACTCTGTTATATACAATGAAAAACACAGATGACTTTAATTTTGGTAATATCTTGTTTTTTGAACCAATTTTACCTGTCTTCTATGATTTATGTGTTTTCATTTATGACAAAATCAATCAAGTCAAGTTTATGCTAAAATTGATTTGATCTGTCAAAGAAACAAAACATAATTAAATGAATAAGTTAACTTATATTCATATTTGATATCTAATATGTTCTCTTCTGAATGTTTTACGTTGATAAATCCCTGAATGGAGATTAAATAAAATATTTACCTTTCCAGTTGAACAACCAATTTATAAATATTTTGAAATTCTTTATCCATCCTTCATTTTTCAAACGAAATAAATTTTTTGTTTAAATATATTTTTTATTTAGAATACAATAATGTCTTGGCAATAGTAGAGAGTACATAGTAAAATAAAAATTTGGTATGATTGATGAAAAACATTTCATCCTTGTAAAATTTAATAAATGAGAAAAATTAAACAAATCATCCTTTTATTCTCAACCATAAAATTTTGAGTCCGTTTTCTCAGATCCAAAGTCTTAAAAGTAGCTTATTAGTGCCGTAAATTGTGGTATTGGAATAAAATGGCGGACAAGAAATTTTAGTCCTGAATTTGATGTTAAGTAATATCGCTAATCCAAGTTCGAAATGCAAACGTCGAGAAAATAGATGAAATAATTGTATACAAATTAACAAAAATGAAGTTTCTCCGAAGAATAAAGACGAAAAATTCTAAAACGCAAAACAAGCATTCTGATTAACTTGATCTGCCTCATTGAGTATTTTGCAGAAGTTAGTATATAAAAATCCATTTTTTACAAATATATTGATATTTTATTGACTAAATAGATACTGCCACGTATGTAATTTATATCATTTGTAATTACAAGGAAAATCCTTATTACTTTCATTGAGGTATTGACCTGTTTGTATAATTCAAGATGGATCGTCTAAGTCGTAGTATATTAAGAACGAACGTGCGAAATGACAGGTGAATAAAACAGACGCAGTGATCAAAATGAGTTTTGAATTAATACAAGCTTTCGAAACTGGGGGTATCACAGTTAAAACAATGCGACGGTACGAAAGTGCGCTACAAATGAGTAGAACAACCAGGTCGAAGAATGGAAACAAAAAAGAGGAATTTTGATGAACGAAACAAACCCACCACTAACGTAATCAGAAAGAAATATGGTTGACTAATACAGTCTAAGAAGCAGGCATAAATTACCCTACTTCACATATTGTCCAAAAGATTAGAATTTTAAGAAAATATTATGTTAACCAGAGTAGTTTTAATGTTTCTGACCAAAATAATGTCTCCTTAATTTGTGAAAAAGTTTGAACTTTTAATGTTGTTCATGTTTTGGTCGATATAATTTTAAATGCAAGATTTTGTCACACACCCATTTAAAGTGTCAAAATACATTTTATTTTTTACCATATGTATCCCTAAGATACTTTTGAAGACAAAAATCGTTTCTTTATCATTTATCAAATTTAATGATCAAACACATTTTAACGTTTTTGGATGAAGTTTAACTGTTTATAATTTTTTGTCTGAAATAAATCCCAGAAAATTTAGGTATATACTCATGGAAAATGGTTATAAAACGAGAATTTTTGAATTATATTTTTTATACTTTGAATCACATTTTTAAAATATATTTTGAATTTTTAATTTAAAGATCTTTCTTATGTTACATTCAATAGTTACACAATATTAAAATCAAAATAAGAAACATTTCAACAATAGATTTGATACACTTGTATGCAATTACTTTCCATATATTTTTGGTTAATGGTTTAAGCATTTTAAATAAAATTCAGTTTACTCGTCAAACTCGTATTGATTTATATTTAAAATAAATGAGTGAACCTTGACCATTTAAATTAGTTTAAAATAAATAAGCTGTCAAAATATTAGGCTAAGCTCAAAAAATACAAATTGAAAAGAAACTAGTGAAGAACCAAAATGTATTTTGGACCCTAATTAATTAATGTGTTATGTAAAACATAATAAATAACAATATTTAACAACTAGTTCTTGCTAGATGTCAAGGGGAGATAGAGTGTGATACTAGTAACACGGTACTCGTTAAAAACATTTTAATGAGTCTTTCAGCTAAAATTAAAGATATTTTTTGGGGTTTTACTCACAATGGATAGATATCATTAAGTACATTTCAAATAATAGTTATAAAAAATAAGATTTGCTAAATTTTTATGCCATGAATCAATTAATGTTCGTGAAGTTTCACAATTTACGCATAATTTAAAAATAACAGTTTGTATATTTTTTGAGTATTTGCAGTTTTTGATCTTCAGACTGAATTACAACTTAAATATACAAATTTACAGGCTAAATGGTACAAAATATGAGAAATTCATCGAATAATGTTTGAATGGAATTACCATTAATGTCCTTATCGACGTCAGTCTTCTTTATATTGGTTTTTTCCGGTCTGTAAGTTCTGTTTTTGTTTTTAAATTAAAATACGTTTAGTTTAAACTAAAATTATTACAAAAACGTAAAGGAATTAAGATTTACAAAGTTTATCTGATCCAGATAATTTTGGAAATCATTTAAAAAGCTTTCAAATCAAATTTCTACCTTGAAAAAGGCGTATCTAGTGGTGATGCCTATCTTCGATATTTAAATTTTACTTATATAAAGAAATATAAATTAGTCCATTAAAAACTGTGAAAATACATCTTCAAAGATAAATACTAAAAGAAATGACACACTGAGGAATAAATTTGAAACATTTTTGTTAAATGTGATCGATCTTTAGCTTCGTGCAACAGGTGATCTATATCTTGAATTATTCAAGTTATGATCCGACGATATCCATGAAAACTAATAAAACAGATTAAACAAATTTAAAATATGATATATCAATTAAGTAAAAGGAGTTTGAAAAAATTAGAAATGCGACATCCTTTGCAACTTTATTTTCCTGGCCGAAGAATTAATCAGTGAAGATAAAATGTCAAAACAAATAGATTTTGAGAATATTAACTTTGGAAAAATTCAACTCTAAATTCATTTTATTAATATAATTTATCAATTATTCTTATCGAAGGAGAGATCTACTGATCTTTAATAAAAACATACTAAAAATCGATTGACGTTTATTTTTGTTTAAAATAGATGATTTGTAAAATTAATTATTGAGAAATCCTAAATAATTATGAGATAAAGATTCAAAGTCTTTTCTCACCACATTTATACAAAACAAAAATCTTAAGTTACTTCATTATTGTTCAAAGATTGGCTCATAGTCATCAGGCAATGAAGAGACAATTAAATTTAAAAAGTTTTAATTGGAAACATTGTTAACTTAAGAAATTTATATTTGACACCCGGAATCTCTGCACAATATTTCCTTTAAATTAACATTGTATATTTCATCCCACAATACTACCTGCTTGTATGGAAAAAATGTTTGAGCTATGTTAAAAATATATCATATCAGGCCTTTAATGACGTAGGTTATAAAGTAAAGTTATGGGGAATATTTGAAAATAATTGGTGATCTAAAAAATAGCCAACGTTTATTATATTTAATAATATTGGTGAGTCGTAGGATTAACGAAGCGAGTCCTAAATAATGTTTTCAAGAATATTTTTAAGCCTTAATCGGATAAAACTCTTTAGCTATTCACAACAAGATATATATCATGATGAATGAATTCAACCTTAACCCAGAAACGAGTTTATTCATGTGTTTTTTAATTAAAATTTTTTCACTTGTCAAAGGAGTATTTAATTTAGCAATAAGCGTTAGACAAAGTACATGATAAGAAAAAAGCAGGTTAAATTATGACGATAATGTAATATTTGTTTTTGCCGCCTTAAAGTAGTTTTGTAGCAATTATTTACAATCGTAAAAACTTGATCATGACTCAAATATATATTTCATATATTTACACCTAATTATGAAGTAATAATATAATTTAACTTTAAATAAAGAATATAAAAAGAGTCGTAAACAATTTTCTCACGCCTTTTTAGGAACCTACCATATGCGAAATTAGATCGATACTTCTTAATATTCATAAAATAAATTTAAAAAAATGCTCGAAAAATAATACGCTTCAAATATGATGAATTTTAGTAGAATAAAAATGTTTTTTCGAAATTTGAAAAGATATTTTGTACTGATCAAAAGTGTTAAATAAATGATAATTTAACTTATTCTGATAAATTTTCACAATTTATGTTTTAGATTTTTTCTTTTACGACATTTATCATTTCAGCAATAAAAATTTTCTGCAGCTTTGTAAAATAAACACTTCTTGTTTTAACTTTTAACTTTACAATTTATGTTAAAATATCGTACAACTAATTTTGTTTGACTTTTAAAAGTACAATTCACGTTTTACATATTTACTAATAGGTTTAATTTTTTTATGTTTAAGCCTAATTGAATGAAATTATTCTTTATATTCGTCCTTTATTATGAAATACATATTAAAACATCTTAATATAATTGTTTATTTGTAAATTTAAAAAATTCACATGTCAAATTCGATATTGAAAAATATAATCCACCTTTTATGAAGGAAAAGTTGTTTTAATTTCTAAGAGGAGAAAATTTTGTCCTCAATGAACTCTAATTATGTGATGATTTAGCAATTGAAATAATTTTAACTTGAAAAAATAAATTTTTTCATTATATTTTTGAATATTTATCGATTAACACTCCCATTATTTCAGGATATTTTAGCAACCGAGTTAGAACTAACTCCAACATTTTATTATATTTTAACTTCACATGACACAATACATTTTCAAAAAGAAAGAGTTAGCTCATCGAGATCTTTTCTTGCACTTAGTAATTTAAAACATTTTCACTATCCTTTTTATTTAGAAGTTAAAATGAAACTTACATTGTGGTCGCAAAAAAATCTTGTCCTTCTATGTTAATTTTAAATAAAATTTAATATCTTTAAAAAACACGTATCATGAGATATAAATGTGATGAGTTAAGTTCATATTAAGGGCCACGTATCTATGTCATACGCTGAGATGGATTTCAGAATTTATTTTAATTCATTGAATTTCCAAATTTTTTTTTCATTTTACTTACATTAAAATTTTAAAACATTTATCAAGAGGAAATTCAAATTAAAATATTAATTTTATTTTTAATGTATACAAAAAATAAATCTGTCATTATGATACATTAGAACTACTCTGCCCACACGAGTAAGGATGATTCAAGAATAAGTTTAATAGCTTCTATTAGAATTTGCATTCTTATAAAAGTTTTAAAATTTCTCCCATACATCCATAAAGTAATTAACTTATTAAGTTTAAACACGTTTAGTTCTGTTATGCTCTGCAAACTTAAATTTATAAACATGAAGAGTTGATAAATTATCATACTCCATATTATTAAAGTTTACCATAAATTAGAATATAATATATATTCTAAAACGATAATAAATAAATAAATTTTTGCGAAAAATATTTTTATCTTGAGTTCTAAAAAATCAAACAAACTCATCTTTTCAATTAAACAACAGTGTTGATATTTGACAGGCAATAAACTGGGAAATGAATCAATATACCTTAATATATCAGTCCATGTGGAATAATATCAATTCACAAAAAGACAGAGAACAGGTTTTATTTTACGAGTCAAAAGAGTTCCCTTTCATTTTGATAATTTTTTTGTAAAATAAATCTAAATAGAAAAAAAGAACCAGAGAAGAGTGATAAAAACGAAAAATTATTTTTACACGTGTTCATAAAATTATTTATGAAGTTGTAAAAATTGTGAATATTCGATGATTTCAAAAAATGACACAAAAAGTGTTTTTTCCAAGCAGATACATGTAGAGACTTTCGATAAGCTCACAGTGAGATAAAAATAAAAAAGATAAATTGACACTCCTAGATTCATGAAGTTGACAGATTTTTAAGATAACATCACATCAATGAAAAAGTAAAAATCAATTTCAACTCCAAGTGAAGAAATAAATTTATAATTGTAAAATGATCAGTTTAAGCTTCATAATTATTTCAAGTCATTTTGTAAAATTATGAAAAAGCAGAAAATCTAAAGAATAATACTTATTTCTTATAAATTGTGTATCTGAAGATTTAACGGGTTCTATGACCAAGAAATATATTCAGATTCTTGGTTACCCCCCTATATATTTTTAAAAATTGACGCAAAACTTAATAAATAAGAACATAATTGAAATGTAAAAAATAAAATCCACGACAGAAACTCGGTTAATGAAAATATGAAAATATTCACCCCAGATTTTATTCATGTGAAATTAAATTGACAATAATATGGAAAGAAAGTTCGCTCAAAGGGTAATTTTTAATATTCGAAATTTGTCTAGTTTATAAAATTCAAGAAAAGTGTATAAATCAAAGAAGATCATGATGGTAATGTTGATTAATTTCAAAAAAGCAAAAAAATATATGTTATAAATTTCAAACAAAAAATACATTTAAAATTTCACAACGTAAAAAGTAATTAAAGTTTTTGATCAAATGAAATTAATCAAAGATAAGGAGTGAAAATTTAAAATAAATTCAAACCACAGTTATCTCTGAAACGACATTGGTTTTCAGCTAAATTTTTAGCAGATAACATTTTAGAATTTTTAAAGGATAAAAATAAACTCAAAACGTCAAAGAATAATCATTTCAAGTCAAATATTTTTTCATTGAAATTTAAAAAATCCTAACGGGATAAAAATATAATCAAAAATTTTGCATCATGTATAAAAGTAAAACAAAAAATAAAGATTTTGAAAATAATCAAAAGTAAGATCCCACCTCATTAAGATTTTGGATTCTATGTTTAACCTAAGATTAGTTCTGAATGAAAACCTTTTCTAGAAGTTGATATAGTTTCTAAATTTATAATGAAAATAATCAAAGTATACAAACAAGTATTTGGTGTTAATTGGAAGAAATAGAACTTGAATTATCTGAATCAAAATAATTCACAAAAACTAAAAAAAGTATATTAGTTAAATAAATTAGACGGGGATAAAGATTAATTTTTTAATAATACAATTTTAATTTGAAATAAAGTTGATTTTTTATTATATTAGAACAATTGAATTTTTACTATATTTTAATAAACAAAATGGATTACATTTATCTTTTCGTTAAATTCTTCTATTGGCCCCTTATAATCAGCAGAGGTAGTTAAAAGCACTTTTTAATACATAAATTTATTTATTTGAGTGAAACGACTGAATATTAATTCCAACATAAATTAAGGGATGAAACCTTTAAAAATTGGTAGTTTAAGTCAAGCAGAACACTAAAGTTGACCTTAAACATCGGGTTATCATTTCTAACAATGTTAAATAATATATAAATGGTAGTTAAAAGTAAAATTTTCAAAATAAAAAAAATAAGCTCAATACCATGAAACCTAGTTCTTTATTCATCTTATTAGAACATAAAAAATACTTTGATAGCTTTTTTAAGACCAATAATGGCCTAAAATTAACTTATTATTTTAAGATTACGGTTCTCATCGGAAATCATTCACGTGGAAAACAATTATAAGTCTTACATAGGCATAAAACATCGTTTAAAATTAATAGTTTTAAAATAAAAATGGGGGGAATGAAATATTATATATGTGCTTTTTGAACGATTTACTCACACGTTTTTGAATAAGATTTAAGTTAAAATGTCAATAAATTTACCAGTTCAGTACCCTCGAGTTTTTTCTTGCCTGAATTAATAAAAAACATAAACTGAGTTTAGTTGCCGTTCAATCGTTCTTTGTACCTGAATCGTGTGTAAAAATCACATTCATTGTTAATTTTTTACATATAACTACAACCATTCTTAAAAAGTAAAATAAAAATAGGCTGGCATTATATTTGATTTTAACAATTCAATCAGGAAAACTCCACTCAGCAAAAGAAACATGCAATTATAATTATAATGAAGAAAGTATTGCTCGAAAACTCATAATGATTGAATGGTGAAGTTGACAACCATTAACGCAAAGGAAAAATTAATTTATTTAAAAAATTAAGGACCAAAATGTGAAATTTTGTATTTTTTAAATTTTTTAAAAGACGAACATAAAGAAGCATAGACAGAAGAAAAGTTGTATTTTAATTCATTAGAACCAATATTTCACAACAGCTTATTAAAATATGAAATAAATAAATAATTTGAACATTATTAACAGAGTATTCATGAATATGAAAAAAATTTAAAAATATACATGAATGAATCATGAGCATAAGATATTGATTCGTTTATATTCACAAGAATTGTTCGTTTTATGTTTTTTAATTCAAATTATAAATGAATTCAGAAACGCGATTTTGAACAATTTTAAACCTATGTCATACCTCATTAGGATCCTTTATAACTGAGGCAAATTTCCTCGTCAGTTCGGTTTCACTCAATTCCAATAAATCCTCGGTTTCAAAGCCCGTTACCCGAGGCCTAAGTTTCCTTTTAGGAAGATTTTTCTAAAATTTATGAATGCGACAATAAGAACAGTTGGTTTCAAACAAATCGATCATCAGATTTAATGTTTGTTTGTTCGTGATTATAACATACGTATTTCAAAACTTAATACATCGTATAACGTCAAAAATCAAGAAGATAATTGAATAATCTGACAAGTTAAGAATAAAAATTATTTGAATTGTGAATTGGAGGAAAGAGTTTTGATTGGGTCAAAACAACAGGGTTTAATAAGTTAAAAAAGTTTTACTATTTATTCCTTTCTCTTTTTGTGAACTCCTCTCAAACTCTGATTCAATTGATTTTTTGGTGGTTTGAATGGTACATTTTAAATTTTAAGACAATATATTGACAAAATTTTTAATGTTAAAGAGAGAATATGAAAGATTTTTTCAATAAAACAGTTGAGTATAAAATCTTTCGACTGGTGGCGTATCAATTATTATTTCTTATGTTTTTTTCTAAATAAATAATTTTCGAGAGTTATTAAAAAGATTATCTGTCACGTACAGCATGAATATCAAATTACAAATTTTTCAATATTTAGAAATTTTTAACTCCAAATTTTATAAAATTAAAAAAATCAACATTATAATAGGGAAAAAGAAATGCAGAAATTCATTAAATTTATCGTAATAAAAAAATCCTTATAAATATTTAAATTTCGATAAAAATCAAGGTTAAAATACTTTAAAAAGGATGGTATTTAGAAAATATAAATTAAGTAAAAAAAGGAGGAACAAGATCTTCTTATTAATGTTGTGAAAATTATTGAAAATTTCGCCTATAAAGAATGATCTTCATCAATTTTAATCTATAAAAATTTTTTACCCGATAAATAATCTGCGCATAACCTGCTTAATTCAACATTTCTCAATTGATGTCCTATGGCAGTCATTATCGTGTTTGGGTGTTAAGAATTTTTTTTATTCAAAAACTTACAAGTTTAGATTTATACAACGAAAATTCCGCTACAAACTAAATTTACGCTGATTAAATTTGATAAATATACATAGGAATTTTTATCTTGACAAATCAAATTTATTTTTATGGTTTTATCAAAATATTTTAAAGTTTACTTAATGATTAAAGGTATAAAATCATTTATGCTTCAATTGTAGGATTTTTGATAAAGGAAAGGGGGAAATAAGTATTTTAATATGTGGATCATAAGATGTATGAAACTAGATACCATTACCCACACCTACTAACTCATCAAGAAAGTCGTATATAGTTAATGGTATAAATTCAATTAAAAATATCAGATTTGTTTTCAAAAAAATTTCACATTTTTAATTTTCTCAATTTGGCTGACATTGATCAAACGTGGAATCTTATGAATCGATATGGTGAGAAAAAAAGATCGTAAATTATAAGAAAAGGACATCGTTACAAAAAACATTATGTGAAAAATACCTGAGAAACCATTGAAAAGATAATCAGAACCGCGATAAGATACATGGATGTTTATAAGCCGGAGAATGTTTTGCCGCCAAAATTTTGTTTTTTCTTGACATTTTAATCTTTAATAAGCCAGAGATTAAGTTAAACTATCTGAAATATAAAATAATTTATCTAGGCTTTTTAATATCATCAAGATAAGGAATGTTTTAATTCGGATTGTCTAGTAAAGGAATAGCATGAATATCATAAGAACCGTGGAATCATCTAATTTTCAGCCGAGTATAAACATAAAGTTGGTATGTGGACAATATAATCCATTTTGCTTCAATCACTGAAAAGGCTGATTTTAACAAAAAAATTAATTAATTTGAATTGAACGCGAAATAAAAACGTCGAGAAAAAAAATCAATTTAACGTCATAAACAGTATAACGCCCATTTTTCTCATTAATCTCACGAAAAATCGAACAAGAGAAGTTGTGGCTATTATAGATTTTTATCTGAGGTGAAGGTTGTTGGTAACTGATGTCAGAAGTGAAAAATTAGAAAAAGACGAGATGTGTAGTTTAGACAATAATATGAACAAGAGAGATAATCTGGTATACCAAGAGATTTGTTGATCTCCTATTACGTAGGCGCCGCATTCCATTAAGTTATGCAGCAGTGTGCGCTAATCATAAATTAGATTCTGACGGCTTATTTAGTATTTTTTTAATTAAACTGGGTTAAAGAGGAACATAGTTTGAAGATTTGAAATTGACAACTCAAGAAGTGTACTGTTGTGGACATAACCTGTGATTGTCCAGCTGCCCCAAGATTGATGTCAGGAAATAATTATAAGAAAAATTCGGTAACCGAAAAAAATACAAATACGCACGCTTAATTATATAAGATTTTATAATGCCTCGTTATCGTTCTTTAATTGGAATATAATCATCGTTAAGCTGTCAGTAAAAACATATCTTTTATCCCTTGTGCGCTGCAATTATTTTTTTGTATTTGGTGATTATGAAGAAAAATCGTTCACTTTGATCATAGTTCAAGGACTTCGAATTCGACTTTCATACCGTTGATGCGAAAGCATTCACTTTTATGAATAATTCCTTCAACTGCGCCAAATGATTGATACGCACTACATCTTCAAAAATTTCTGGAAATCTCACGATACTAATTTTGATGAAAACCCTGCTTTATCTGTAAAATGTGTGATTTTCAGATTAACAAAAGAAAAATTTGTGAATTTTAGTTTCCAAACCCCGTTAAAGATTGCTTTTTCGTGGCTTCTCTCGATGCACGAGAATATAAGCAATTTTTGATATGTTTATAACACTAAAGCTTCCATGGGAGATTCCTTATAGAGTGGGTCTAAAAATTTCGATTGCTTTGTCGTATAAATCGCGATTTCTCTTGCATTGGCAAAAAAGCAAGATATAAATTAGGTTTATATCACAAACCACTATTTTGTTTATCGACTTAAATCGGGAAAAAATAGAGGACATGTTCATTATGTTGACATAGTTCACAGAACGTGGGGTTTTGTTCAAAATCGAACAGGGACTTCAGCTATTATGGCATAATTTTATATTTCATGACAGCGTACTTACAAGGTTGAGGACTGACAGAAAGTCGGGCCTGAACAAAATAAAACATATTTAATTTTTTGTTCTTGTTAATATAATGTAGTAGAAACCATACTTGACACTCCATTCAAGACTTTTGACTTTTTAAAGTATTAAATTGAGTCATGGTTGGTTCAAAGTACAAGTCAAACGGTATCATCGTGCACAACGGTCAGGTTGTTTCAACTCATATTTACAGCAACATTTTACTTCAACACTTATTTTTACAATATGTTCATCAAGGTAAAAGTAAGAGTGAAGGATGTTTTATTTAGAAAATCCTGCTTTTCTTTTTGCTTTTTTGCCAACCTGGATCCATATTTGTGAATTAAATAGGGTCTGGATGTTTGTTTTGAGTTTTCGACGATTAACTCTGTTAAAATTGGTTAGAGATGAGAATTTAATTTTTTGATAAGATGGTTGCAAACATGCCAACGATGTTCAGGCAGTTTTTAACAACGATCCATATGGCACAAAGGTTATGAATATACAATACCACTGTGTGATGGCCCAGTTTGTTTTCCAAAATACCGGGAGTTTTAATTTTCTCATAAAACACCAACACGAGGATGATTTTATCGCTCAACTTTTGGTTTATTTCCTTTAAATGTTGCGTCTCTCAGCGAATTTAAGTGGAGCATCTTTCGTAGTCTGCTGCAAGAGCTCGGTGTAAGTACGATAATGTGTGAAAATGTTCAGCTTTTTAATCGTATAAATTTGTAGAGGTAAAAGACTGTTGCCAGTGTTAGAAAAATCGCAAAAAAATTTTTATGCTAAAAAGTTATCAAAGAACGATGTAAAGGAAGCATCTATGAAGTATCAGTCGACGAAAAATCTCGACCTGACATGCTGATGCAAATTCTGGTGGTTTGTTGAATTAAACTAGTCACAACTCTGAATATCATCATCCTCACTTATTATTATTGAAATGTCAATAACGTTATAAAGAGGAATTTGTGGCGTAGAATATTTATTATAAAACATAAAAGTAGCTTTTGAATGGTTTGAAAACATAAATCAAAAGCCAAACTGTCTTTTTAAGACAGTTTTGATTAATTTGGTAATATTATAAAAAAACATATCAGTAATCGTTATAAAGGAAAGTATCAAGACCGTGGACAAATTCCAAAGATCAAAAAATACGACTAGAGTCGGTTGTCTCTTTGATATGAGTCAATATTCAATAGTTATTTGTATTATCCACGAGAATGAACGCTTTTCTCTTAAAAATTATATCTTTAGATGGTTAAATAAACGAGAAAGATTATTCAATGCTTTCAGTTAAAAATTACCATCGAGATAATACACATTAGGGAATGTTGAGCCTTATTTTGAATTTTTATCTTCGTATGTTTTCAACAAAAGGCGTATGATTTCGCTATAGGTTGACCAAATACAAAAATATAAGGCTGGTGTCGTTGGCGACACGAAAATATGAAAGGAGAAAAAAATTACTGAAATTGTCGCTGTGGCCCTTATTTTTCGGTGCAAAGCTTTCTCGTCAATAGATGGTGTGGTGAAACGCCCTTTACGTAACTACCAAAAACCTTTCATCATAGTATTTAGCAATTATAAGCGTGACATAGCATATCTGCAAAATTTATCGAATGAAACAACATTAAAATACATAAAAATGTGGCATCGTTAAAATCTATGCACTGTGTTTTCTATAACGTTAAATGAGTAAAATTGTAAAGATTCCAGCATTTTTCAAATATAATTGTTTGAAGATCATCCGGATTCCCATTCTAAGATAAAACAGATTCTTTTGCTGAAAAGAATAAAAGATGTTTATTCGAGCGTTAAAATGGTTAAATAATACAGAAATAACGTAAATAACATCCGGGGATATTCAAATGAAGTGAATTGTTTGTCTTTACTTATTTTACCATTTTAAAGATAAAAGTACCGAAAGAACAGTAAATTTAAAGCAGGGGAAGTGGCAATTAACAAGTGTGGCTGGTTTTCTACCTCAATTAAGTTGTTACAAAATGCGAAGAAAGATCAGAGATGTTGGCAGAAATAAACAGGAAAATTAGCAGTGTTCTTTTAAAGGTTCTTAGTCGAAAATCAACAAAGATAAGAAGAGTAACTTCAAATATAAAACATTCACTAAACCTCTGCGCGTGCGTCATAGAAACGGATGATACTTCTGTTTCGCTTGAAGACTTTACATTTTCAAAGACTGTTTTTAAGCGTTGGCCACAAAAATAAAGACACTGAGGTCGGTATGCAAAGTGTATGAGTACTGTTTCGAATTTTAACAATACAGATTTGGTTATTATTGACAGGAACTATTGCTAATTATTTTGAGTCTCGTATAAAAATTTGTCGAATCGTATTTTTTGTGGAAATCAACGAGAATTTAAAGTTTTAAAGTACATACGAATAAGCAAGATCAATGGTATATAAACAAATTGTTCTTCTGTGGATTTGAGTGGAACGGAAATACGTTTCATGGTTCAAACACCTATAAAAATTTTGGAAATTTGCCAAAAATAAGTGAATATCTCCCTCTTCTGGGTACAATAATGGTTTCTGGTTTATGAAGTGAATTTACAATATCAGTTCACTTCCACCGTTACATTTTCATGTTAACTTTACATTTCATTTTTTTGACAAGGCGGCTGAAATGTGCAGAAAAATTATTGAATGAACTTTGAGCTGCTTATTAATTACTTTCAAGCCATGGAACTTGCCAATAATTTAGGACAGGCTTCAACTAGGCTGGCGCTTCATATTCATGGAAACATAAAATTGCTATATCAGTTGAATTATATGATATTTTATATTCGAGTGAAAAAATTAAAACTGAACATTTTTTAAATTGTGAGGAATTAATTTTAAACGTTCGAAACAGAAAAAATACTCCATCGAATAATCCTTAAAACATAAGAAATAAACGCAAATTAAATTGATCTTGCCAAAATACTTTATTTTTGATGTTATTACTTTTAAACTCTTCATTGCATTAATTATCAACTAACTTTTATAAATTTATAATCTTTAACATTTTTGTGGCTTGTGGATGGATATGTATGCACTCCGTTTCCACATGAACGCAAAGCTTTGAAAATATTGAACGAAAAAGAGGAAGAAAATTATTTTAACATGGAAATAACATATTTTTAATTCTCTCACAATTTAATGCTTATACCCGTTTTTTGATGAAATTCTATCGGTCAGAGCCACATTATTCAATATCGATATGGATTATAATTCATCTCACACCAAGATCGTCTTAAACTTATCAGATTTAAATAAATAAAATTTCCATTATTTTTACGAGATTAAACTGTGATAAAATTTTACTTTTCAGTAAAATTAACTTTACCGCCCTTTTTTGGCACTCATATAAGGATGCAAGGATCAGTTAATACAATCGTTAATGGAGGAATATAAAACTGTTCGTTTTCCCAAAATGATTTATATATATATATATATATATATATTTCATTTACTTTAGAAGGATTTGAGTGATAAAATTAATATACCAGTTATTAATGACGTTTTTAGTTATTATAAGTAATGAATTTATGGGTTGGTAGCTTGTACGCGTGGTATTAAACAAGATATTGTTGAAATAGCTAAAAATCGTCAATATTCGATGAATTGATAAAAACATAAAAATAAAAATTTCATCGACCCTAAAAATACGAAGGATGACGAACATTCGCGATGTTATATTAGCGTTATTTACCATATCTGAGATTAAATTGATTTTATTTACAAACTGTATCCAGCCAACACAAAAATTTTTACCAGAAAAATGTTTTTCTATTTCGAAATTTAATAGTTTCCGAACTATAAGCATGAGCTATTATTTACAATCGAAAATTCAGAGATTCCATGTTCCAAGTGAATTGAAGTCTTGGGGTTCTAAATTTGACGAATACAACCCACCAAGCTACACTGCTCCCAGCATCCTCCGACACCTCCTGGGCAGATCCGGAGTCGACCGCGTGAGCTAGTACATTAATGTAGTGAGATTAAATTTAATCAAGTTGATGAAAATATCAACCGAATAAGTTATACGGGAAAGTATGAAGTTATCGATGGATACCCTAGGTAAATTTAAAAAAAAAGTAGAAACCCTGTGGGTAGAACGGGAATAAGTGGGCGGGGTATACTTGGGAAATGGGGCCCCAACCACGCTGTTGATCTTGTAATATATAGGTATTTCTTATTCATTTTCCTGATGGTTAAAAGATAACCACATCGAATTCGTGTCGATAGAAAAAAAGGGTCGATGTTGTTATGCTTTTCCTGGTGTAATTTGAATTTCTGACAAAGGGAATGATAGACAACGGCGAGACCCCCGAAGCAGCCACGATACGAGAAGCCACTGAAGAAATTCTCAACCTTGAAGATCCATGTGAGCTTTCACGAGCAGTGGGGTGGCTCCAAAGAAACGTGCCAAAGGCCAAAAATGTAATAATTAATCGTTTATAGGTTTATTGTGGAGTTGTTGGAGATTCTCGCATGACAGACAATTCATGGATTGAGACAAGCGTGCGAGCATGCGAAGTTCAACAAAACGATCCTATTGACTTCTCGATACGTGGTGGCGATGATGCCAAATCAGCTTTTTGGCTCAAAGCTTGCAAAGATATGATTTTCAACAAAGGGCACAAACATATTTTAAAAGAAATTTGTCAGCAGATTGGGGCTCAATTCTAAATACATTCACATTTGATCGCATCATATTTACCGTCTTCCAAGTCCTTATATTTTTTCCAGCACAGATTTTTATATTTTCTGCAGTTTAATTTACTTTTAATTTTATACGAAGAATACCACTTAATTTTTTGGTTCAAATGAACTTTTACTTTCAATTAAGCTTTTGTGAAGATGGTAGAATGCCACTTTTTATTCTTGAAATTATATTTTTAATTTTTTAAATTTAGGAAAATTTTCCGTGTTTCTCCCACTTCATTTTAAAGGATAAACTAACCTGGGTAATTCAATATGTCTGATATGCATGTATATTCTTAACATATTGTGCTATTCTTTGTTATATTAAATTTTAAGTAGTCATTCCCTCCCTATAGATCCAAAAATCATAATTATCTTATTTGCTCTAGTTTAGATGACAACACGCTTTTTATTTTGATTTGAATTAATTTGTTTGATTTTAGTCGATATTTAAACTTTAATATCATTTACATCTTTGGATTGACAGACCGAATTCTTACGAACTTAGCTATCTCATAGATCATCAATATTAATCAAGATGCTTAGATTTTGACAATGAGGTTCTTAAAATTTTTAAATTTTCGATAACTTAAATGATATACCATACATTAGAAAAAGCGCCAAATCCACTTCGAACTTTTCATGGTTGTCAAATTTTCTTTTAATATTATTCGTAACTTATGAGAATTAAAACTAATAATTATCGTTGTCTGGCGTATTAGCATGATCGCGTTAATTTATGGCGTGCGCAATGAACAACTCGTTGTTCTTCCAGTTATGGAGCAGCTTAAAATTGTTAATAAAAATTGTGCTTCTCCTCCATTTATATTTTATAATAGGAGCATATTTTTCACGTTTATCAATATTGCCCCTATCAACGTCAAAATAACTCCGAGAGAAGATGTTCAACAGATTTTAAAATTCAAATTGTCTGAATTAGAAATTGGTCCTTACAAAGACAATATTAAAGTGAACTTTGGTTCATAAATGTTATTATATGAAAAGACTTCTCAACTTCTGAAAAAACATGCCATCGCCTAGGAATTAATTAATCATAATCTGAAATATCTTACGTTGAATGGCATCAACTTATCCAGGAAAGTGCCATTGTCTGCACATTTTAAAGAATATATCGATAAAATATCTATTTTCTAACTTTTTATAAATCTATTTTTAATGATGATTATCCATATAGTTAATACTGAGTGAGCAATTTAATAAATAATTATCATATTAACGCATGCGAGGTATATCAATTATGTTATATATTTAAAAATGTATGTACAAATCAAAAAATTGTTAATTTTTTTATCAAATGAAGTTTTTATGGAAAATAGAATATATTCTTGTCAGTTGTCTGTAATTACATCAAAGAAACGATGGCTTATATACAGATAAAGCCTAGCGTGTCGTATGAGTATCAGGAGGTGTTCTTCCAAAAGTGAATCATATAATCCATGTTTCCGGTTGTGTGACTTACAGACCTGGCAAGCTTGTTTTTCAAATTGTTTTTCGTAAGAGGAACAAAATCATCCTGGTTTAAAATATCGAAGGTTTTCGAACAATAGGATATAATAATCGTACTAGGTATTGTTTTCAACTTCAAAAATTAGTTTTAGTCATTGAAAATGTCGTTTCTGAAAAGGTACTATAAAGCAAATGTTTATTCACTCGTTATTTAACTCCAAAAGCCCACTTGACTTTAACGAATTCCAATATGGATTTTCCTGTAAACTCTCCGCCCGTTGAGGCTATTCCCCGGGGACCTCCGATAGATTTAGAAGTTATTGAAACTTGAATGATGCAAATATGCGTGAAATACGTGAATTAATCAGTGGGTGGTTTGGTGTTTCGTCAAAATCGATGTTTAATTGTGAATTTTATTGTGTTTTTATATTTTCTACGCTTAACTATCACGTGGTCACTGAAGAATTATGATTTGAAAACATGAACTGATAAATTCCTACAATTCTGGGAGTGTTGATTGTTTTGAATCTAAAGATGATATTTTGAAAGTTAAATTATTTGTCTCTTGGTTAAATAATTGGCCGTTATTGCTAGTATGTTTAAAATAGCCGCAATCGCAATCTTTGAACCATCTCGTTATTTTCGTTGTTATGCCCTTAAAATTAGTGATATGTTGTATTATAGTTTGCTAGCGTTTGGGTTCTGTCAAAACTGTTGAATAAATTTAATTTAAAAAGTATACGTGAAGCAAAATAAAATATTGTGTTAGAAACGGAATTGTTTCAACTCCATCTCACAAAAATTTATCATTATAAAATTTAAAAATATACTTTTTTGACATTAAGAAAACGCATTACTTAGGTATGCAACGAGACAAAAGTCAAACATACTTTTCAGATACGTACATTTTCATAAATTTTATATTAACTGGTTTGATTCTCGAATATACGATTACGATGGTTTTTTAAATACCTTAAAAATTTATTTTTGAGAACTGGTTAAGCTACCCTTTCAATCATTTTGTTATGACTTTACCAATTGACAAAAAAACCTGCGCTGAAATTTTCACGCTATTTGCCGATTCAACATTCTTTCTAGTTATCTGTTTGAATTTTCAAATAAATAATTATTGACTTGACTCCACTCAAGAATGATCATAAACCTGCTTAATTCCATAATAACATAAATATTGTATTAAAATTGGCTTTGTTTGAGTTTTCCAAGTTGAAAATGCTGAAAAACTCAAAGATGTTAAATATTGTTTAATTTTTACCTTGGGGTCGTTAAGAAGAGATTATTTAATATTCGAGAATCCTCGATTGTTTAATATGTCACATACCTCCCCTTTAAGAAACAAATTTATAAATTTTTGCGATTGCCTTGACTTCTTACTCGTGACGATCTGGGTGGAGGATCCATGAAGACATTAACTTTGGAAGATGTTGGATTAGTCATGACCTGCGGACATCTAAAGATGTGATCACGATGGATTGTATGGATTTTGTAATGAGGATAGCTCCCTTTGATCTCATATACCGAATGCCTTTTTCCTGTGACGATAAAAGGTCAGTCAAACTTTTGGCTGAACTTACCTTGACCATTAGATTTGATCATGACATATTCTCCAATCGAGGAATTTATTTCATATATTTTCTTGTCGTAAAGTTTTTTCATTTTATTTGAGGAGTTCTCTAGGTTCAGACTGACTACCATGAACTTTTGTAAAAACATTCTATCAAGATTTTGAACAAAGATGTGACAATTTTTGTTGTATGAACAACCAGACGAGTGGCTTATCGAAAAATGATTGGATAACCTCAAGCTTGTTCCAAAAACTAACTCTGCTGGGGAGAAGCCTGTCGATGCATTAAACGCAGCTCCGAGTGCGAACAGACATTTATATAGGGGAATATTCCAGGATTCGGGGCTGTTATTAACTGCTATTCGAACAATTTCTTTGATGGATTTGTTCGATCTTTCGACTTGTCCATTAGTTGCCTGGGGATATGAGGCAGCGTGTAACTTTTCAATTCCCAAATATTCGAGGCTGTGTTTAAATAATTCAGATTCGAGAGCAGGACTCTGGTCTGAAAGGATGGATTTAGTAATGCATTAAAGTGCTATTACTGTTGAAAATAGAGCTTGAGCGGCAGTTTCTCTCAACTGTCAGGAAGAGGACTTGCTTCAATTCATTCTGGAAAATGAAAACGAAAATTTATCGATTTCCGTACTTTTTTATGGGGAGTGTACCTGTAAAATCTATCTCCCACATCTCGAAACGCGTTTTCAGTGTGATAGGATGTAACCATGCTCGTATAGTATTGTTTTTTGACTTATGTACCCAAATCAGGCCAGAAGAAACGATTACAGAGAAGGTTAGTTGTCGTATTTTTTCTCGAATTGCTCAGAATATTCATGTATGCCAGGCTGACGATCTCATTAATCAGTTTTCGGGTTCGACTATTTGCATTCCTCTGCGTCCAAGGTGGTAGAGAATTGAATTTTCCACACCCATGTTGTTTTTCCCTTTTAGAAGTTTTTTTGTCATTTCAAGATTAATTTGGGTTTGATGTGATTCAGAAAGCACTTTAATTGTTGATTGAATGGCATTATCATTCGATTTTTCAATCACAATATTCAGTTCAAACTCGATATTTATGGAAGAGGTGGTTCGAGAGAGTGAGTCTGCAACGATATTTTTCCCAAGGATATTGGAAATGAAATAATCGTATTCTTCGAGTTCTTGTTTTCACCTAGCTTGTCTTCCTCTTGGATCTTTCATTTTCTTAAGTTGGATCGGCGGATTATGATGCTTTCTAAGTCAAAACCTCTTCCCATATTAGTATTAACCGAATTTCTTCACGTGTGTAGAATAAAGACAAACATCCATGTTAATAGTAAAGGATTTTCGGTCCCCAGTTGAAAGGATTCCTCTGGAGGAAGAAATCGGAATAAGTTCGGAGCCTCGAAGTTGAGATAGGACGGCCCCTTTAGTCTCGTCTGGTGCATCGCAGTTTAACACAAAGGGCATCGTTGGATCAGGTTTACCAATAGTTGGCATGCATGAAAGTTGGTTTTTATAATTATCAAACGCCACTTGCGAAATTTGATTCCAACAACAATCTGAATCCTTTTTGATAAGTTTGAACAACGGTTATGCAATCATAGCATAATTTCTCATTGATCTGTAGTACGCCCCAAAGTCCAAGGTAAGATTTATGTCTTGATTTATTTTAAGGAGTTTTCCAGTTTATAATTGGATAGATATGACAATCAATTGATGTTATTCAACTTTTTGATTTATTAAACTCAAGGAACTAAACCTCGTGAAACGCAAAACGACGTTTTATTATTTTAAACTTGAGATCTTGATGAAGTTTGGAAAGGACTTTCTGGATGTCTAAAAAATGTGATTCAAAAGAATTTTAGAATATTAGGATACCGTCGAGGTATACACTGAAGTAACTCAATCTTTCGAGTATTTGATCCATTAGTCTCTGATAGTTAACCGAAGCATTTGTGACGCCAAAGGAAGTATGTTTAATTCCAAAACTCCTCCACCAGCATAAGGACAAAATACTGTCTTTTTTATTCTATTGTACATCGAACACTGCCAGTAACCGGATTGTAAGTCTTATGATGAACAACAAGCATATCCGGATGTTTTCTCCAAGGTTTCATAAATAGATGAAGCAGAATAGCTGTCCTTACATGTGGCCGCACTTAATTTTCTTAAGTCCAAATTAAATCTCCAGTTGCAAAATTTCTTTTTGACCATGAGAACTGGAGAACAACCAGGGCGTTCTAATTTTTTTATTCCGTTACTGAGCATTTCTTTTATTTTAGAGTCAATTTCTTCTTTCATATGAATTGGAACTGGGTAAGGACGCGAGTAAATAGGGTTCACGTGTTTATGATGGGAGGTAGCTTAAAGATGAAACTGATATCATATTTGTGCTGAGAAAAACAAACATTTTTTAGAGTCAGAAGATCCAATATCTGTTGATTTTCGTGGGGTTTTAGATGCTTATTTATTGAATGTTCGCTTTCTTTGGACATTGAATAGCTCTAACTTATTTCAGCTCTTATCACTCCAAGATAATCAGAGATGAGAAATTTGTCTTTCATGATGATATCTTGGCCTATAATTAAGTCAAATTCAATGTCGTATGTGAAGAAAAATTCGTGGTCGATGAGAGTATCAATGAGATCAATTGATCTTTTCGTACCACCGAGGTTCCTGATGGGGCTCCCGTTACCGCCATGTAATAGTAGTCTTGAAGGGGGTTTATGTTGATATCAACGAATTTTTTATCGATTTACAAAATAAATGACCCAGTGTCTAAAAGTGCCACCCCACTTTGTTTTGGATTTGGTGCTGTGAAATTTATAAGAAAATTGTTAACGCCTCAGCTTGAGAAAATAGAAGCAGTTAAAGTTATTCAAACTACTTTAACTGCGTAATCTAAAGGAATGTCCTTGATTTCCACACTTGCTGCAACAAATTTTAGCTTTTGCATTCCACCGAGAGACGACCAAAAGAGGCACATATCAAAAAGTTCTTCTTCTGCCTAATTTTCTGTTGAGGTTGTTTATTGAGACTATTCGCTTCAAGCATTTTTAACCGACAGAGAATTTACCCTCATACACTATCAGGACTAGTTAATTTTTGATATTTTGGGATAGAAGGCTTGATAGCAGCAACTTCGACTTTGCCATCTTTTTAATTGATCTCACAAATTCGAGATACCTCAGATTCCATAGGAATTCTTAACCTTGGGTCTGGTGTTTGTAATATGTTGGCAGGTTGAAAAGGTTTAAATGAACCCGAAACCTCCATCAACCACAGTTGAACAGATAACCCAAAAGGTATTTTCTAGAGTATTTTCTGAGAAACTAGAAAATCAGTATCGTATTTTGACAATGAATGTCGTGCGGCTTAAAACGATTTGTCCAGATCTGCTTTGAAAGAAAACAGATCTTGCTCGGGAACTAGCCTCAAATTCTTGAATCTTGAAAAATCGGATGATCAAATGTTTTCCACTTTTTTGATGTCTCGAATCCAGTCAAAGGTAAGTTTTAATTTCTTACCGGATGAGGGAAGTTGTGAGATTGAGGAGTTTTGGAATTCTTTCGTCAGTTTTCGTCTAAGAATGTGGGGACCAAAGACGACTGCTTACCAGAAGACAAAGCCTCAGATTCGGAAAGAAGGACGCATCAAAATATTAAAGTTGATGATTGTGGAGAATTTTTGAACGTTCTCGATATCCCTCGTCGCCATTGTTAAGAAGAGATTCTCTTATCTACAATTGTTAATTATGTCACAATGGTAATTGAAGCAAAGCAAAGCTAGAAAACATGCAAAAATTATTTTAACGAGTAACACGTGTGGCGATGAGGCCTAGTTGTATGTTGTGTTAATTTGATGGTTTGATAGGCTGATTAAATTTCGTTGTAAAATTTACATCCAAAAGTAGCGGATAACTTGCTTATCACATTATAAAATACAATATCGAAACGTTAATCGTAGCTCCTGTTTATTACATTTGGTATGAGGTGATTTTATCAAAAAAGGTTATTTTTCTTCAAAGTATTTAAGAACATACAACACAGATGCAAAAAGACCTTTTCGATTGTTGATGAAATACAAATCCTGAAAGACTTTTCAAACGTTTCTTAAATAAATTTGTTACTTTTTTAAAATAATGTGAATATAAAACAAATTATTTGTTTTATAACAAGAGAAAGGTTATGCAGTAGCAATCACTTACTTAGAGCTTGGTTTTCTTCCGAAATAACGAGTATTCTGAATAGTCTTTTTTACGTATGCTTTCTACCCGTCAATGTTCTGGTTGAAGAAAATTGTCATCATTTATTTACTCTCTTTAAAATTCATAGCGACGTTGCTTCATAATAAAAACAAAGTCTTCATATTTCATTAGATATCTTAATCACCTATTTAAAGTGACAAAAAGTGAGATTTTTCATGAAACCCGATTTTTATCGAACTAAGTAATAAAGGTAAAACTCGACGACTCCAAAAATCTTTGATTTATAAATCTGTATGTTGAAGTCTCAAGTTAGAGTGGTTCCGAAATTCAATCATTAAAAAACTAAAAGGACTTTTGTGGAATGTTTGCCCATTTAAAACAAAGATAAAGTGACCGCACGATTTGGAGTATAACATTTTTAAATGACAGAATTTGAAACAATCGTATCTTGCGCTTGTCATTTCTTTTTTTATTCTCAAGATTATCACAATGCAAGTTATTACATTTTTGTGAAATGATTAACTCGACATTGTTGTTTTCCAGCTTTGCGCATGACCGGGAACAAAGTTAACATTGTTTTGGCTAAAATAATAGCCTATTCAGCAGGTAATATTTTTAGAGTCAGTTAAAGATATAATAAATGCTCAAGTGGATGCAGAATAATTCTATTTTATACCACGGTCTTTAAAATTTTAAAATTGTTAGCGAAACCAGATATTGTTCATAAAAATCAAAACTTCTGTAAAGAACCTAAGATTTTATTTCTAGTTGGAGGTTATTTTTTAAGATTGAATGACTATTGTCATATTTAGAATGTACTTCTCGCGGCTCTTTGGGTTTTATGAAATAAACAAATATATTAAAAAATTACATTACACAACATAGAAACAAAATAAAACATTTTTATAACATGAAGTTGAACCCTTAACAAGCTTTTAAGACTTTTCTGAATCAATACTAGATATTTATTTAGTTTTCTAAATTCACAGTTGTGAAATACTTTTAAAATATATTATTCAATAAAAAAAACAAGAAAAGTATCCAAGATAGCATTTAAAAGTATATCTGAGGTAAGATGGATGTTATTAAGATACTCGGTTTGAATAAGAATAATATTTCTAACATAAAAACAAGTTTTAAAACCTCAAAACGTTGTCAAAAGATTTTATCTCCCAGAAAAAAGTAAAAAAATTTCATAAGCTAAATTACTAATTGACAAATGTGATACTTATTACCCTCAAATACTGAAAATGTCCAAATATTACATTTTATTTTAACTATTTAAATAAATTAATTAGTTTCTCAAATAAAAAAACTCACTTATTAATTTGCGCCCTGAATAATGGAAGTATTTCAGTTAATCACAGTAGAGCGTGCGCAAATAAAAATTACTATTGATTTTTCCAAACACAACCGTCACTGTTACGTATCAACTCTAGTTAAAAACCCCACACTTCATTAAAATTTGTCCCCAACTTCAGTATATGGCAGTGTAGAGGGTTGGCGTAAAAGAGTTTTAATGTCTTTATCTCAAACATAGATTTAAAGTGAATACTTTGAATTTTTCTGAATATTTTCAGAAGGCTGTGAGAATTTATTGAAACACATAATATCATGAGAAACAAACAAACTGAAGATTTCGTATTTATAAAAAACAGGGTTGATTGATAATTGTTCCATTTAAATATTTGTGTTATTATTTATCGCCTTACATAAAAACAAATAACATTGTTTATCTTAATCTATTTTTAACACCTTTACTGGTTAAATAAAGTTTTAATCTCAAAAGAAACACGATTCTTTTTTAATCCTAGAAAACAATCATTATTCGATTGCGGGAATCTATAATATATCTTGTCTAGAATAAGGTACGATTTTTAATGCAATACCATATTAGGGATAATTTTACATAATTACAATTTATACTAATTTATCCAATTTATAAAAAATTAATATTGAAAATTTTAATTATTATCTAGAATTTATAAATAAATTGACATTTATTCGTTTGCCCGCGTAAAATAATTTATTCAACGACGATTCCCAATTAATTACGAAGAATCAAATTAGAAATGGCCAAAAATCACCATATAATTCAAATGACACCATTATTTTTGTTTATACATTTCGAATCACATGGCCTCTCAAAATTTGTTTATCTGACAACTGAATAGATTTCCATAAATTTACTTACCACTTTTAAAATAGCCTTGCATTCTTAAGACTTAAGATTTGTTAATTTTGAGATCAATTTTTAAAAAAACTGGATTTTGAACTTTTATGAACTAATATGTAAAATATTTTACAATAGATCTTTTATAACACTAAAAGTTGATCCCGGTTTGCTTATCCAGAAATAAATCTTTCCGGTAGCTTTACTTTGACATATTTAACAAATTTATGATTTTTCTTGTGGATTAGCATTATTCTCTCAAAAATGCTAATTCTGTTTCAATGATCATGAAATTTAATAGATTAATCAAAATCTATTCAATTAGCGGCAAATATAAGTCTGTATATAGCGAAAGCACAAAAATAAACAAATATAATTTACGAATGATATATTTTACACTTTTAAGCTAATCTACTGACAGTTTCAGCATTTACGTTTACCTACGGCATCATTAAAAATTTAAATAAAATTCATCTGTTCGTAATTTTTTTACTTGACATTAAAAAATATTTTAATCATTATGAGGTTACTTTTTTGTATTTTATACATTTTACGATGCGTTGTCGAACATCACAAACTATTAAAATATAGATAATGAGATAGTTCGTTATCGCTCTTGCGTAAATGAATCTAAAAATAATTAATAGTCGTCAAATCACGATTATAAAGAACGAAGGAAATTTTTACCAAGGGATATTTTCTAAAGATAAATAAAATTGAATATTGTATTTTGTGAAGTTTATATCTTTTAATTATATTTTATCTATTATTTAAATTATTAGAAATAAACTCAAATTATTACGAAACGCCGGCTAATGAAAATTGTTAATAATCGACAAAGTTCCGATTTAATATTAATAAACTATTTACATCAATTTCGTATCATAAAAATCTTCCTAAATTAACAACTATATTTCGTTATCCTCTCGTTTAATGGAAGCATTAGCATTTTAATCTAAACATAAAAAGAATGTAAATTAAAAGAACGGAAGAATTAGAATTTGCATTTAGTTAATTAGAACGGTGAAAAATGGATTTTAGTTATGTCACTACTCATAAAAAGCATATAAATAATTAGTGCTTGGCATATATTGTGCGCACTTACCTAATTAACCACTTATATTATACTGATAAATCAAAATTATGTGCTCTGTTATTATTGAATCTTAAAAAAGTGAATTTATCTTAATTTAAAATGTAAAAACTCCAGTTAGTATATGTAACATTTCCTGTGTATAAGGCGGCTTAATCTATAAAAGTAAATTAAATTACTTAGACCTCATTTTATAGTAATTTAATAATTCAGCTTGACAGGCTTCAATTATAAAATTTCTCAATAAAACCTGTCGAAAAGGACCTTATATTGGAAAAATAGGTAAACACATTTATCGTTGTTAACGTAAAAAATTGTCTTGTAGTTATTGGGATTTTCGTGTTAATTTTTAATACATTTTTTCCAAATAAACAAAATATTTATAAACTCTTCAATGAAAATATTTTACGCCAATGTCACCAACAAATATGTACGATACATTAAGATAAAGGACCGCTTTTCCTCAATGAAAAATCATGCGCACCGAACCTATTGATTATTAGTTATTTTAAAAAATATTTGTTATTTTGATGATATATAAGTAAAAATCAAGAACTACAATTTTTAGTAATTGTGAAAGATGCGCAAGCGTATTTTTGTCTGAAAATGCTTGTAAATCTCTTATCTAACGACCAATCAACTTTATTTTATTGTCGAAGTTTGAACAATTTTTCTCTAAAACTCATTTTAAATTTTCAATCACAAGTTTTATATCCTGTAAAACTGAACTTTTTTGTTTATGTAACCCAATATAAATTTTAAATTCTTTGATTTTTTTGCTTTATGAGTTAAAATGTGTAATTTATGAGTTATTAAATTTTTGTCAATAGGAGATTTGCGAAGATTTTGAAAAGTTCCGAAAGCACGATTATTATTACTCTAATGCCAATTTTAGGTCAATAGCTTTTTTTGTTGTTATTAATATTTATTCATTTTGATAAGGTATAATTCTTAGATGTCGATTAAAAATCCTAACCAAGCACCTCCTAAGTCTTGCACTTATAAATTAGTCCTCCTAGGTACGTATATCAGCGTAATCTAGGGGATTCTGCCGTGGGCAAGTCTAGTTTAGTACTACGGTTCGTACGTGAACAATTCAACGAATATCAAGAAAGCACAATTGGAGGTGATACTTCTTCTTATTTTAGCCGCCTTTATGACACAAACTGTTAACCTCGATGACCTAATCGTGCGCTTCGAAATCTGGGATACGGCCGGCCAAGAAAGTAAAGTATGTGGTGAGATAGGGTATCAAAGTCTCGCACCAATGTACTACCGCGGTTCTCATGCAGCCGTAGTCGTTTACGATATCACCTCTGATGAAACATTTTCAAAGTCTGTTTATTGGGTGAAGGAGCTTCAAAAGCACGCCGCGCCCACAGTCGTTATTGCTCTGGTTGGCAACAAAACTGATTTGGAATCAAAACGTGCAGTTCCGATTGAGGTTAGTGGCTTTGCTCAAATAGAACGCGCGCGCTTATGCAAATGCAAACAATCTTTTATTTTTCGAGACCTCGGCTAAAACCGCATCTGGAGTGAAAGAGTTATTCTGTGCAATCGGTACCACTCTTTGTTTTAAAAGCTAAAAAAATGCCGGCATTAGGAATTCACGAAAAAAACACTGGTGTTCAACTCGAAAATATTGAATCCGATAAATCAACTAAAAAATGTTGCTGATTTTTATCAGAAATTTCATAGTCATTTTTCAGTAGTCTATTTAAATCCTTGTTATCACGTTTTCGTTTTATTTTCGAAAACATAAAATGTTAAAGGCTAGTTCATTCTGACCTTCATCTTATCTTCTCGGTGTTATCTACTATCAAAAATGTGGGAATTCTCTTTTTCAACATTTAATTTTACGATTTATTGGTAAGTTGGGACGAATTAAAACTCGATACTTTTTACTTCACGAATATTTCGATTGATTTTAATTTTGCTATCTTTAAATGTTTCTGTTGAATATTTTTTCGAAAAATTGCCTCACTCTGTTGAATTGTCATTATCTGTTCATATTTCCTGAGTTAATTTCTATGAAAATGCACTCATATTTGTTATTTTGTCGGTTTAGATCATATAAGCTTATCTTGTTGATATAGATGTCAACGCTGACTCTTAAATTTTTTTGTTAAATTTTGTTGTATATCGATGTTTCGTTGAATTTATCATGAATATAAAACCCGAACAGCCATTAGGCGGCTGATAGTTTTTCTACTTATTTCCATAATTTGTCTAAACCTGGACTTAACCTTATTTTATTTTAGGAAATATTTTTTCCAAATGATTATTATTGATATTTATGCTTTTATGAAGCTTTGTCCCTCGTCTCTTGTTGAAACAGTTAATAGATTTACCAAATTGGTAAGCGTCAGAATAATGACTTGCTGATAAGTTTCTTTGAAGAAATAGTTCAGAACAATGAGTTATGATATTATAGGTATTCTATTTATACATTCATTTTTTGCGTCGTTTCGTCAACATCGATTCTGTGAAGGTTATTTCTTAACTCACAATTACTGTTAATGGTTGAAAGTGTAATTTAAGTTAGATTGTTATCTGATACGTAATCCCACAGGACACTTCTAAATGTCTGAGTTAACGCGAACTTACCTTTTTCGAAAAGACAATCTCCTTTGTGTTTTTATTGATCGCAGTGAAAATTATGAAAAATATTTTCAGCTGTCTAAAAATACCCATAAATGTAGAAGATTAAAATTTATCATCGAATTATCTTTTAACTTAAACTCAAATGGTTACAATTTTTATCATTTTCTGATTAAATTGCCTGAAACATCTTTTTTTATTCTCCGACTTATCACGGACTTATTATTGATTTAATGTATAACTTAAATGTACTTTAAAAAGTCGCAAATTTTCAACAGATTTCGTTCAACCAGAAGAGATCATAAACCATTTTCATATTTTTAAATAATTCAGATTAGAGTGAATATTTGTTTTGTTTTTAAACTTAATAAATTCAGTGTTCAATAAGTTAGAATACCCTTAATTTTTAGAATTATTTTGTTAATTTTGCACCCTCGTTTCTCTTGTGCAAGAAGAATTGATTTTGAACCAATTAAAATAAAACTTATCTTCTTAACACTTTATAGCATATGGAGCATATAATTTTTTGTGTTATACTTAAAAAGTTTAACCGATTTTTTTCGGTTATTGTTGCATTTTTACAAACGTACAGTTGACGGTTAACAATAATCAAATTTAACTGTAATATCGAGCGAACGAAAAACAGTCAGTATTTCCAAAGATTCTGCTGGGCAGTCAAATGATAATCTAATTTATTTATATTTATCAAAAAACAAAATCGGGTATTGTTATTCTCAACTGAGTCAACTAGAAATTCGTCATTACTTTAAAATTTTTAAAGGCAATTATTAATTAAAAGTTTAGAATCTTTTAATTCGTTGAACTGGAGTGTGGAAGTCCTATGTATTTCCCGTTGTCATTCCAGGACGAAACGTCATCAAATAAATTCCTCAAATTTTTCAACCGTCAATTTTTTTAAAATTTTTGTACCGCCTGAGCGAGAACCACCAGCAATGAAAACAGAAATTATTCAATCAGATATAGTTCATTTTCAATCTCAAAGCTTCATCCTACTTGTTTGTGTAAAATCAATTTGTGAAGTTCGTGTCTTTACGATGAAATTACCTGATGAAAAGGGCGGCAACTTTGATAACTTTCATCGTGCCAAATAGATTAAAAATGAAGATTCAGCTATCCAACAAATTACCCAAATATTTGATTTTTAAACGTTTGAAAATTTGACAATTTGTGTAATGCAACAATTTTACAAAACAAAATTTTGCACCTCTTTCCTTTTCTTCTATAAATATTAAATATAAAGTTAAGCACTTTCGAGACGAATACCCTGAAATTTTCTTGTAGTTTAGATTCCGACCTCAACTAAAACTACTATATGAGATTATCTAAAAGATGACAGGCAAACAGCGTTAGAGGTCAACAAAATTCTGAAAATCTTTATTTATCTGAAAGTATCGCATTTTAGTTATGGTATTAACATATATCCTACAGGACCATTGGTGGTGTTCTCTTTATCACAGTATTAACACATTTCAACCTACACATTTTTTTATCTTGAAAATTCACGCATTATTATTTGCTATGGGATTTCATTAATATTATGTTTAAGTTGATGAATGAATCTAACAAGTAACCTTCCTAAATTTCCGACCGCCAGAACTACCGACTCGGAATGAAATTCACGGAAGCTCATTCGGATTATAGCTCATTTATTATTCATTTGCAGATCTTAAATTTATACCATCAAGATGATCTCGACTATCATAAGACTAAACTTTCGCGCAGACGTGTTAGAAGTTTGGTTGAAATAAATGAATTCAAAAATGAAGCAACGCAGGCAATACAGAAAAACGGTACGAGTTATTTTTTGCACATTTATAAATTCACCGTTTAACTGTTAACTATAAAAAACATGAGGATTGATTTTGGACTAACTCTGCTCATGCGAAAATTCCCAAATAACTACTTGATTAGAACGTACATATTTTAAAACATAGCAAAGGGGGTTGGAGGAAAATTAAAAAATAGGCGTGCTTATTTCAGCGTTTATTCAATTCCACGCGCATGTGCGTATAAAAAATATTTTGGAATTTACCAGTAATGCATAGGCAGACTGTCCTTTTAACCTCCTCTTTAACAAAAGCTTGCATATTGTACAAATATAGGTAATATCAGAAATCTTTAAATGAAATTTGTAAATTGACTGCCTTCCCGGTCCCTCAACGTGTCTGAAAACTTTTACCACCTTTAATATTTATAACTATAAGCAATCGTTTATTTCTGATAGAATTAGATTTTGGGGAGTGGTAAAGCGTTTGAGACATTTTTAAACCTTTAACGACTTTAATATGTTCCAATCGAGAAGTAAAGGCATTTTTACTGTGTTTAAGTGTTAAATCTTTAGTTTTATATTTCTTTACTCCTCTATTGTATGATTTCCTTTTATAGGTTTATAACAAATAGTGGTATGTTAATATTCACTATCATTTTCATTGTTTCGAAAAGATGCTCACCTTCAAATATTTTTTCCAATGTTTGTTCCTCTACATTGACGTTTAGTACATCGAAAATACTAATTACGTCGCATTTAATTAACCTCTGCGACTAAACTACGCCAACCTTCCATAAAGTGGCTGTCTAGATTGAAGTATGATCATATGTTTTATAAAACTAGCGATTCTATAGATGAACAAATTTTGTATTAATAACAATAATACGAGTGGGTTGTCAGTTGTAATATATGAAAGTAAATAAGTATAATTAAGATTATTTTCTCAGTCAAAATTCGATTCCTACAAAAACGTAATCAATAAATACTAAGTAACAGGACATATGTATCGTCATTCCATCAAAAGAAGCATCAAAGAGTTAAATAGTCTTGAAACTATTTTTATGTAAATAATACCAATTCTAAAAGATACAAAGGAGTAGACTCAAAGAAAGAAATTACATAGAAAGTAATAAATATCCGTTGTTAAAATATTCGTCATTGTTCGGTTAAATATCATTTTTAACGTTAAACATTTAAAGCACAAAAGTGTTAAAATATCATTTGATAGACGAATTATCGTCAAATCTAGTTACAATAAATTTTTGCTTACTTGAATAGGAAATAAAACAAGTAGAAGAGCGATAAACCGAAATCTAACAAAATTTGTTAATGAAAAGTTCCCTCCTTAAAAACATAAAGTACTACGGAACGAGTTATTTTGGTTTTTTATTTTTTCCTTAAATTAATATTGCGCCCTCAATATTAGACCAGCAATAACTTAAGAATCATCAACATTAAGCGAATTGAAACAAGAATCTTTATAGATCAATAAAAAATGAGTTAACATAACCCAACTTAAAAATATGAAAGTGATTTTTGAAAAATTATCTTCATCAAATTGCAAAACCCATAATCAGCAGCGCAGCACCGTCTCGAAAACTTCAAATTGGAAAAGAGAGAAAATACACTCAAAAAGAGCTTTAAATATTAAATTGAAAATATTGAAAAGGCTGGAATGGACCAAAGGAATAAATCTTAATTTTGTTGAAAGCAAATTTGTGTGTAATCAGCGGTGACAAGTCGGTTATTTGAACATGCTTTTGTGCGGTTAAAACATAATTTTTTTATTCACTGATTATGAAAATGCGTTTCAAAGGTTCCACAAAATCAATTTTAGTAACAATAATGAACATTGGATGCGCAGATTCTGAAAACAGTTTCAAAATCTGAACGTTTTATTTGCAGCTTTTTCACAGTCAATTGTGGTTCGAAAAATATTTTTCTCTCAATAACAAACGAAATAAGAAAATTTTAACATCGTTGTTTCTAAAATGCAATTCACTTAATTAAAGTATGTTTCATTGATCTGTCTCTATGCACTTTTCACTTCATATTTATTGGAGGAGTCATATTCTAAATAGATTGACTATCCTGACAACGTTTATCCGTTTTATAGAGTTTTTGTTAAACCATATTTTCTCGTAACCCGTTGAAGTTTTGATTTTCACCCTGATCGTAAGCCTCAAAATTGAGTAGTTTATGGAAGAAGCTCATACAATGTAATGTTACTCATGAACCTCTTCTGGAAAGTATTATAATGTGTTTAATTCAACCTATCCTAGAAATGATTAGTGGATAAACTGTCGACGATGTGTAAATAATAATCGTAAATTTTTTAAAGATACAGTAAAGGGAGCATTAAAATGTAATGTTAATATAACATAGTTACACTTAATTTTTAAAATACCGGAGTTTGCGCATATAAATTTCCATATCTGTAATTCTCTAAAATTGCCAAAATCATATAAATTAAACAATAATTTTCATAAAACTATTTTAAAACAACCATTTTATGGATTCCTGCATAGATTAGTGTATAATAAACAATAATTTATTGTCCAATGACCCATGCATTAAACCCCAGGGCGATAAAATCTCGAAAATGGAAACGCGTTTCATAATTTATAAATTTCTTCGAATTTCGGAAAAATTTTTTGTTAATACTATTGCTCAATTGAGTCAATATTGACACACAAACCATATATGATATACTCTGAAAACCATTTTAAAGTAATTTTTAATAAAATGACTAAGTAATACACGTTCGGGACACCGTGTAAAATTGCTAAATGTTGAAAATTTAACCATTGGCCATTTTAATTGAAAATTCGTGAAACCAAAGTGTATACGTGAAATATATTTGATTTAATATAAAAAAGTGACTATTGTAAACAAGAAAAGTTCACTATTAAAGCGTGGAATTTCATTAGATCCTTGAAGAAATGTCGAACTTACCCAAATAACAAATAGCTATCGTGATCCAATAATAGGTAGAAATCTAGATTTTATCAATTATTTTATAATTCTTTAGGATGAAGTAAGACAGGAAAACTGTTTAACTTCATCACCTTGGTAAGGTAAGAACAAGCTTCACTTGACATAAATTTAGTCAACGTCCTTTTAAAAACCTTAATATTAAAAATTCGAGGATCTGCTAGATTACTTTAATAAGTGAAGAGTTGAGCAATCTCCGAACAAAGATTTTATTTAAGATAAAAATAAGGAGCATGCGTGTCGTTTGTATAAGTAAGTGTTCAGCTTTCAGAGCCTTTATATAAAATTAGTTCCTGTCTATTTCATAAATGGATCTTTCCAATTAAAAACATAATATTGTTTAACAAGATGATAGGTTGATTTTTTTAAGGTAGTGTCAAAAAGCACTCGTTGAGGTAAGCGGTAGCTTTCTGAAATAGTAATCCGTTGAAACAAATTTTAAGTCAGGTTATTCTTGTGTGTGTATACAACTAAATCTGGGGTTGAACCATGCCTTAATGGTACAACCATGTAATTTTGAGGAAATATCAGGAATTTAATTATCGAAATTATCATGAAATTAGTCTTGGCTTGTAAATTTTCAAAAATACAAAATTAAATCGTAATAACTGCAAAAAACGAAATAATAGACAACCTTAAAATAAAAAACGCGGAAAATCGAATTTCAATGTTTATGCTACCTTAGGGGCAGAAACAACAGAGCATTTTCGCTTGCACTTGCTTTGAATAGATAAGTGTTATTTTAATTTTGACGTGCAATGAGAAAATTATTTTATCTGAAATTTTCCATTTTCGGCACGTGACAAATTATCTTAGATTACGCAAACGCTGGAATCACATCTGGACAGGAGTTCTTAATTTATCATATTAGTCTGATATAACTTTGAATATATTCGCCACAGAAACGAGCCTTAATTAACTCCTCTTAGGTTTATATGCTATATTACATGGTATAAAGTAAAGATACATTTTTAGTTGATTTCTGCAAATTCAATCATTTAAATGAAATTGAAACTGTTAACAGCGAATGATTTCGACCAAAGATAACAAAATTTTTGAAGCCCATAATATACAAACTGCAGAATAACCACCCTGCAATAAGGGACTGGAAAGTGCATGCGTTTTATCCCACTATTTTTGAAATTTAAATAGCCGGCTTTTATAAACTCGTTACAGTTTTTTTATCAAAATATATGGTAAATTTCTTATCATGGTTATTTTTACACATTAAAATGAATTTATTCACATGAACCTAGATCTGGCCATAAGACCTATCAGTTAATATCCTAAGACAATAATTTTTTAGTCTTATTATTTTGTATGTGAGTTTAAAATGAAGTTTGATCTTAATACTGTGAAAAATGAAATTTAGGTTATCATGAAATTATTTTGATTTGTTTTCGTGCGCGCGAGAACAGTGATAAAATGCGCACGCGATCGTGATGAATTGAACAATGAAACTAATCTTGTATATGACCCCGGCGGATATTCCGAGTTTGAATCCAGTCGAGTATATTTCATTGAATCGATGGATTCTCCAATAATAATACATTATGAGTAATGTCAGCGTTAATACCCCTTTTTAGAATAAACAAATACCTAACGATCCTTGTATCAGCGCAGATACGGTTAAAACATTGAGGTTGCTGAAAATAATTCCAATAGTATTCAGCAATAATACTAAACAGCCAAGGACTGTGATCAGGATTCCAGTGAAAATTAAAATGTTATTCTCTAATAGTTATGAGCATTGCTGAACCGTGCGGATTGTTCGGAAAAGCCTCTGCTTCGCATGTTTCATTTGTGCAGAGTTTGTATATTCCTTGCGTTAAGGAGTTGAACCGAGTGTTCATTTGAACGTCTGTTGATGTGATCATCAAAATCACTAAAATGGTAGCCGTGAGTACCAAAGACGTTGAAAAAATTAAACAAATTCTAAAAATCAGTCCACATCGATCCATTTGTATTATCACTTAAAACTGTTGCGAATTTTCCAATTAATAGGATACTTCATCCCTTTAGCACCTAATATAAAAAAATGAATTGTGAAACGCACTAATTTAAAAATATCGCGTTCTATATTATCAATGTAAATGTTATTTTCTTTTGATAATCAACAAATAATTCTCTTGATCGCACAATTTTAAAGGATCATTATGAATCAATAATATTCGTAAACTTCACAGATTGAAAATAGGGTATTATAACGCCAAAGTTAATTCTAACGTTTAGTGTTAAATTGCAGAATCGTGTATATTTGTCAACCCCTATTCTGAACTTTTGAAGTTAAAAAATGGTGAGCGGCTTGGCTATAAACATTCTATCTTACTACTTTGTTACTGATGACACCATAATTCATTCACTTCATATAATACTTAAGCTAAAACAAAAGTATAAACGAATTGGACGTTTTTAAATAACAACCAACAGCGTTAAATATGACTACAGCCTATCATATATATATGACAATCACCAGTCCATTAAAAAAATCAAAAAATAAATGAATAGAAAAGAATTTAATATTCAAAAAAATTATCAAGTTGTAAAATCGAACGAGAATCAAATAATTAAAGGTCGAAGTCTCATTTACTGCAAAAATAAAACACATGGTTTGATAAAGACCGAAAATTGTGGAACTAAAACTTATGAAAAGCAAGATATTTAAAATAAACTCGGATATGTTCGTTAAGTTTACCAATGGCCGAACAAAAATTTATTGCAATTGATATGATAAGGCTCTTTAGAACAGTCCTTTACAAATCATAAAATGGTGTTTCCATATTTGTCGGATTGCCGTTCTGTTAGTGAAAGATCTGTTAAAAATTGCCTGTCTGACTAAAACATAAAAGAAAAATTTTTTATTTCTTTGAATTTAGGTATTTTTAGTTTTCAAAATGGAATTAAAACTATATATATTTCATTTTAAGAATCAAATAAAACTATCCGAATGCTGTTTTAACTTTGAGTTAAGCAGAATAAATGGATCATGGAAATGATTTAAGAGTTGTTTTATTTTAGCTGCCTCGGTATTTAACTTTCATGTATCTAATGGGTTAACTTCTGATAATTTTGTTCTTTATATGACATACACTTTACTTATTTCAATAAATAATTAATTTCATAACGGATCTTATTTGTTTATTTTAATTTCGGAGAGTAAGTTGCATCTGAATTTTCGTACAGCCGATAACAAACGAAAATTAAAAAATTTTAAACCTCATCTTTATATCTGGTACTATGAATATTCTCGCGTTTTAAATTCACATTTTTCGAGTTTTAAAATGAAATGAGACAATTATCGTGATTTGAAATTTTACGATAACACCTCAATCATTTTATAGTAGGTAAGGATGAGCCAAACCCAGGTGGATATGTTGAAAGAAAGTTACCTTGTATGTAATAAATTCAGCTTTTTTTACATACCTGATTTTATGTCTTTTGCCTCTTGGTTTTCTGATTACTTGCCTAACGGACATTTTCTGGATCAGGTATTGAGAGATTAAATCGAAATAAAACTTTCCCATCATTCTCTGCTCTTTAACGCAGCATTAGTTATTTTGAGAGCATCTGCACTCGGTTTCTACGTATTCAGGCTTACGAGTATTAAAAACCTCACCTGCTTCCAAGAATAAAGCAATCTCCCTCTCGAATGTGTCACATTTGCTATTGAAGCAAAAAATGAAGAAAACACAAATATTGTACACCTTTTATTTTTCCATCATCATTCATCTCTAAAAACCTTGTAATTCACCCTCAAAATCGACATGGTTTTCAAATGAATAAAAATTCACCTCTCGTACCTATTCAAAAGTATTCGGGGAATTTTTTTAATTTTGCTTACAGGTTCGATAATCAACAGATTTGCAGGTGTTATTTTGGCTGAGAATTTTTAAAAAGTGGAATACTTATATTAAAAATGTTTCTTATCAAATAAAACAGATATCTTAAATTACGGCGACTGATAAATAAAATTAATTTAAAAGTGGCAAAAAAATGATTTAAACATGTTTTTATTGTGTAAAATTAATTTGAAAACACAATTTCGTTAAATAACGACATTGTACGCACGCGGACTACTCCAAGTTTTACTATGTTAGAAGTATCCTTAAAATATTTATATTTTGTGATGCTTACAATATACCTTACACATTTTAATGTATTTATTGGACAAACCATCATTTGGGTTGTTAAGAGCCAAAATTTAAATTACATGACATTTAAATCTATGAGAAGATTGAAACAGTCGAAAAGCATTCGCAGAAAGAGAGTAAAAACATTTATGTTTTTTTACATGCAAAGGAAGCTTTTCAAAGGCCCTGATAGAAAAACTATTCCCAATAACCCCTCTTAAATAGTGTTATAGTTAAGTGTAAGGAATAGTGTTACTGATCTATTGTGTCTCTTGACCTCCCCGCAACACAGTATCCAATTCTACAAATCGTTATCGAGATTATAAACTCATTTTTATGCATTCAACTTATGCTGGCGATAGAAATCTCCACGTCGGTTTGTATATTCTTCATGAGTTTTTGTGTTCAGATTTATCTTATATTATGTGAACTATAATCCATTGATTTTGGATTTCTCTTGAAACATACAACCTTTGAAAATATGAGTCCTGAAGAGTTTATAACACGAACCGCGGGGTAGTTCGCACAAACAACCCAAAACTAATAATATTTAAATTATCTTCCGCATTTTGGAGTTTCCTTTAAATTTCACATTCCTATAATCTTTACAATATCATAATATTTTCTAACAAAAAGTTTGAACGACTTTATGACTGCCAAGCTATTGATAACCTGAATTCCAGATAGTCAAGACCCCACAATAAATGACGGCGATATTTTGGTGATTTTATTCTGGATTAAAAATTTATTTAACCATGAATATCGTTTTATGGTGACAATTCTTAGGTACATAAACAGGCTTAATTATAACACGATAATCTATAGGTAGGTTAAAATATCATATCATACTCAAAAACTAAACACCAAAATTATTATATCTTTGAATTTTTAATAAATGATAGCTGAGATATTTTTGACTCGTAGAGTAACTTATTCAATATCACAGCCAGTATCCTCGGTTCGTATACAATTTGACTTTTGATGATTAAAAATAACCACTCAAACAAAACAAAATATTTCACTATTTTTTAACTGTTTTTATTTTAATATAAAAATTGACTATTTCTATATGTTCTCGAGAGTTACTTGATTAAAACAATGATTTAATTGCAAAATATTGGTTAAAGTGTTCAACTTACTTCGACCAACCAGAATATTCTGTTGAAAAAAAGGACAATGATAAATTTATTTGGTTGGTTCAAAAGAATCGTATAGGCTACTTTCACAGTAAATATCTTTGATGAAATATTTAAATAACTTTGATATTTACTCTAAAAGTAAAATGAAAAATAATTTAAATGATTAATTATGAAAATTCTAATTAACTAAATTCTTTCGTTACAACTGACAAAGTGAAGCGTTGAATAACTGCATGAAAATTTAATTGTTAAACTTGGAACGTTAATAGTATTGAAAGAAAATACCGATTTTCAGTTATTCTTTGTCCTATTGTGAAAATAAAATTTTTTAAAAAGAGGAAATTTGTTATTTAACATTGAGATGATTTAATCAACAAAACCACTAAACCTAACTCAAAACATGCGCATATTACGAAAAATTTATTGACTACTAATTTACTGAATTTTTAATAATATATATTTCAATTATTCGGAGATGAATAAGCTTGGAAAGTGCTGAAACATAAATTTTCTTGAGTCAAAATATGTAATGAAAAGATTTAAGTTTATTGAGGAGGACACGTGATTTACGATACATTGAAATAGAGCTTGCACGTAGACTAGTGATAGAGCAGAATGAACACGATAAATTTTTATGTAAATTTAATATTGAAGCAATACAAGGAATTGTAATTTTATTAAAAATGTTAAAAACTAACTGCGCATGAATTAGAGTTAGTTTAATATGTTGTCGGTACTTATTTTACCCTTATAGATTCATTAAAATTTAGAATCTACCCATTTCTAGATAAAAATAATAAAAACTGCGAATTGGAATTTTTCGATGCATTGGTTATTAAGTAGTGCGTAATGAATTGACTTTTATTAAGCCAGTTAGTTTATCGAAAGAACTTTTTTTCCATTGCTTTTTATCTGATAATTGAAAAATTTATGTGAAACTAAATTTAAGATCAGTGAGATTTTTTATTTTAATTTTTTTTGATAGTACAGTAAAGAAATTGAATTTAAGTCATCTCAAATTTTATTTATTATTTACAGGCAGTTTCATTTTAGCGTACAGTTAGGCCATGATAATCTCTTCTGGTTTCTTCTACTAGTTGAGAATATGCATGTTTAGAAAGGGAATCTTATTGTATTAGACATTGTTTTCTGCAAATTAACACAATACATAATAAAAAAAGTTAAGTGTTTCTTCATTAAATTATACCGCTTTTCGATAGATGAGTAAGGTTTAATCATGACAATATGTCTTAATCAGAGGCGCAAACTCGAAAATTCTTCGAATAAGGATAAAAATATGATGTTAAGTTTCAAATAAATAATTTAGAACTGAGTAATGAGTGAATTTAGTTAAATTTTGAATTAAGTATCCTGGTATCTCTCGTTACTTGACAGACTCACTGTTGTAATAATATTCCACAAAATAAGCATAATTAACCTATTATCAAATTTTTCAATTTTCGACTCGATTACGACACGCGACTTCGAATTACAAGGTTTTACAACTTAAAAATACTATTTATGTTATCCAAGATGAATTTTATACGTTTTGATACTATTCAGTTGACTCATTCCTTTAAAATAAACCAAAAAGATAAAAAAACACCATATGAAGAATTTTAGACATTAACATAACTTGACACCATTGACATTTAGAATTCGTCTCGAATCTCAATTATTCATAAAAAATTAAATGTAATTGAAACAAAAATTAAGCTAATCCAATTGAATATATTATTCATTATTCTGAGAATGAGAATTTGTACATATAATTAATATTTACTTAACGGTTTAATTGAAAAACGAAATGAACATCAATCTGGTTTTTAATCTTATGTATTCAGTTCCAATATAGGCGTTTTCGGCGTCCTTTCTGTTTTAATAATCTTCACTTCTTTATCTAGTTAACGATCGTTGATTTGGATTTTTGAAAAGTTAATTAATTATACGAAATTTGATCATATTATGAACACTTTTACTCATTTTTAGTTCAAATAGACCCGCTTAGTACTGCCTGAAACCTCGTCTAAAACTTCTCGAACGATGACTGACCTTGTAAGTCCCTTCAAATATAATCATATATAAAGTGAATAAATCTCAATTTGAAAAGTTTCTATTCTCTCAAAATCTATGAAAGATTTACATTAAAGGTGAACGTATCTGCGTATTAGAAAGATGAAACTCCATTTGTAAATTATCATAGTTATGATCGTTCGTTTAAACGACGATTTTTCCAAAATGATTTTAGGATTTTATTCACTTAACTTCATCAAAAAGAGTTTTCTTTCACTTTTATGCTATCAATCTCACCTAAAAATATGCACAAAATTTTTGGTAAATTTCTTCATGAATTTGTTGATTAATTCGTCTTTAGTAATTCAAGAAGAACCGAACGATTACGAGGATAATAAAATTTATGGGTTTATACAATATTGAGTTTTGATACAATATTGGTCAATTAAGTTTCGTCTTTAAGATTTCGAAGAGGAACGTTTGTCTTTTTTGGCTATACTGAATATTATTCTGCGCAATATTGACATCGTACTGAACACCTGAATCTAGTGAAAAATGCGATAATTAAAATTAATTTAGAATTCGAATTTTTCTGTTATTTCCTTTCATTTAATTTTAGTTTAAAGTATAAAACCGTATCCCAATCCGCGTATATTATTTATGTATAAAATTTCAATATACAAGTATTTTTAATCATTGTTTCGTCAAATATGCAAGTATTTTGGGATTCACTATATTTATTTCACAGCTATTCATTCTATATACAGTGAACCGTCTTACATTTTTTTGCAATTTTGAATGGTCTAAAATGTTAATTTTACGTTCTCTTCCTAATGTAAATTAAATATAAATTTTAATTTTAATTTACACAAAAATATCATACTTATTAATATTTCCTCTTAAATTCAAACAAATAGCAGCATAAAACTAAAATGGGCCGAAATGTTCAATTAATTTAAAAAATTTACACTCTTAAGGAAGGGTTTATCCGTTTAAAAGAGTCTTGCTAACTGCAAAGCTACACAATATCCAAACGTCTCAGTAATATTTTATAAGCATAATCAAGGAATTGGACAATTTAAATTAAAAATCATCAAGAATGACATTTTTCTTGTTATAGAATCGGCTATCTCTAGAAATATCGAATTTTTATTTTAGCCACGTTTTAATAAATGGAGAGTATGCGCCTGCTCAGTTTCAATGACATTTTATTTCGAGACACAATTTGATTCATTACCAGAAAGAATTGATATTCTATTTCGTGTATTGAATCAAAATAGTTCTTATTTTAGATTATTTAGGTCTTAATAGGGAATAAATTAGCACATATACGCACCGACGGCGTGTTAAAAATAAATCATGTTTAAAATTACTCTTTGGTTAGAAGAGAGAATTCCATACGATTTAAATAAAGTTGGATCAATTCTGGCTTGGGTTTTGATCGAAATCTTTAGTCTAGGAGTGGATTTCTTTATTGGTTACAGTCTGTGGATAAAAGGATTATCTGTTCAAACGGAATACGATATACTTGCCCCTCAAGGTAATTATTGTAACTATTTCATAAGTGAATGAAACGGTTGGAACGCTTGTGAGTGTTATTCCCATTATTTATCCCATAAAATCATGCAATTTTAGTTCATTTGATACTGATGGAACGTCGTCAACCGTGACGTCCTCTGCCACAATCGCGTTTATAATTTTATTTTTTACTGGTATTTCATGTTTATGTTTCTTGATATTATTTGGATTTAAAATATATAAGCTGATTCTGAGTAAGAACGTTAAATCTGAGAAAAAAAGCGCAGGCAATAAAAATACTTCTACCTTTGGTGAAATATATAACGGTTTGGGAATATTTTTAATGATTTGTGATGACATTATGTCATTCGTTTTTATATCTATTTCGTTCGCCAGTTACAGTGGTCCAAATGGCTACGGGTGCCTTATATGCCTCCTTCAAGTCGTCACATGTAAAAAGGAGTCCCAATACGAAAGTATTATCAGTCAAGGTTAGATCAGTATCATAAATTAAGTTCAAGCATATTTGCTTTTAGCTGTGATTAAAACTTTAATGTTAGTGGTGAAAAAGCTGATTCTTGGATTTTTCAATTGGACTAAAACTGGAACAGTTTTTGATATCGTGATACTTCGGTTGTTAGCAACTGTTATGTTCACAATTCTTTCCATTGTAATTATTTATACTCCTGGGTTATACATATTAAAAACCCAATATTTTTCAGCTTACTCTTCAACTGGAACGTTATCCTCGATCGTCAACAGTATCAGCAATATCGGACTCATGATGTGGGCTGGAATTTTGCTGATAGCAACCTGCTATCCTGTCATGCTCATGTTTACATCTTAATCATTTTCACAATTACGTAAGTTAGATAATATCCTTATTTTTTATAATATGCAGCTCGAAATATCATAAAAATAATTTTATACGTTCTAAGGCATTTTTTAAAGGAGTCTAACTTTCAAATGAATTCATACGTTATAATTGAGGAGGTCATTTCTTCACACTACACTATTTAAAATATACTTTAAAAACGAGAAGATATATTGAGATAAGTTTATATTTAATGCATTTAAAAATGTAAAGTTGAACTAATTCCAGAATTATTTTTTGAATAATTTCTAAAATGGTTGGCCCAAGAGAAATTAGAGATTTATCATCCAGATATTTGACTTTTAAAGCTAAAAATTTTTTAAGTTAGACGTAGCTACTGGGCAGACTACAAACCTAAAATCTTAAGACTAGTCGCGATCAATCGTAAGGTTGTTAAAGATGTCTACTTTGCAACTTGATAAGTTTTATTCATGAACAAAACTTGGAATTTATCGTTTTTTTACATCAAACAAAATTTTAAGAGTTTTTATGTTTAAAAGCAACAGTTCAAAATATTTCACTGATATATCCATCGGATTTTTAAAGGTAAATGTGTCGGAATGACATCTTAAAAATTAACATTCTGTCAAATTAAACCTGTTTTATAGCACATCAACGATACAATGTCAAAGTTTAACTTAGGTTTACCTTACATCCATCCCCAAGAAGTACAAATTCCCTCACTATTTTTGATGTGATTTTATAATCTTGCTTGTAGATCTTGATATTTTCACGTAAACTGGTAACTTATTTTAATAGATTGTAAAATACCGAATTCAAGAATTTATCAAATCAAAATTGATTAAATACTTAAACATAAAAGATTTATAAACAAAATAACTTTGATCTCTTTCTTACTGATACCTTTAACCTTGCCAAAATTATCAGATCTATGTTAGAAAAACTTTTTTGAATGATTAAAATTATGAAGAAAAAACTGATACCTTTAAAAAATAACCATATTATAATTTAAAGTTTACCAACAATAAATTTTTGTTTTTTGAAATTATACACAATTGATCTCATGATGAAGCATTTCATATCATCCGAAGTAAAATCATAAGAAATATAAGGGTAGAATTCATGAGAATCAGAGTACTGAATAAAATTGATTAAAATATATTTATGGTTCCTTTTTAATTCAAATTTGCACCATTCAAGAGCTACAATTGAACATGCGATGATTTGTCTGTTTTTCTTTGGCGTTATGAAATATATATTTTTGAGAATCTTTGTCAATAATAAAATAAAAAACTTAATATTTATTTCAGCTCACCACATTTTAATTAATTTCTTGTTTAAAATAATAATTTTAATTTTTTTTAAATTTAATAAATTTAAAACTTTTAAATCTTGGTAATAGTTCGGGAAACTCCGGCTTATCGGTTTCACTAAGCCAGGGTTTATGTTAAGAAACGACATGAAATTTAAGTTTAAAAAAATCTTTCCAAAAATCACAGACGTTGAATTCTTGACTAGATTTCATTGCATATTGTTTGTAATGTATCATCGTGTTCTCAATTTTTAAAAAAATCAATTCTAAAGCGTGTGAAATTTTGAAGCTTGGCTTAATTTTCACAATCACTCAACAACTCGTGAAATAAAATGGCTAAATTTGACAAAGTTCATCATGATAATGTTTCCTTTCTGGCCATCACTACCATTATAACCAATCGAACAAAGGAGGATAAGAACTTTTAATAATTTATAAATTCAGATTTTCTTGTTGGTTTGTAAAATTAATTAAAATTTTCAACGTTAAAAAAATTGGAAAACTCAGAAATACACATTACAGCTTTTCAAATTGAGATTGAAACAAAAATAAAAAATTTTCACTTTAAGCTTGATCTTCGTTAACATGAGAATGAAATATCTACATTTTCTCAATTTCAATTTTTTGTCAAACAAACTCATTAACTTGTGGAAATTGAAAATTAGAACCTTGTATAGTGATATATTGTCGATTTGTCCAAATATATACATTAAAAGATAAAAAAGAAACAGAAGTCAAAGTAAAATACGTTCAATATTAAAGACATAAAGTTCATATGAATGTTCTATTGTCAAATTTAGAGCATAATAACACATTTACATGAAATCTGAGCGTTGAAAAAATACGAATTTTGAGACGACCGATTCTGAGTTCAAATGCAGACTAATTCGAACATATTATGTGAATTTTTAATTAAATTGACGTATCGTTAGTCTTTCAATCAATAAAACTTCGAACTTCAAATAAATTTTTTTGAAAGTCCATTATACGTTGTCGTCATATTATGGCATAAAATTTAATAAATACTCGTTAAAGCATTTTTTTGCAAGATTAATAAAAGTAAATATAAAATTTTTAAACAAGAATTTTATGGTTTTTTATAAAATCATTAAAATTAAATATCAATGATTTTGTGTTTAAAAATCCCCGCCTGCGAGACAACACTTTGATTTATTATGCATCGGCCAGTTATTGTATAAGTAATCAGGATTTGTAAATCAAAAACGGAAAATGATTCAAAAACATCAAATTCAAAAATAAAGTTTAACCACAATTTTAAGTATTTTTAAATTTTTTGAAAAACGTTAAATCCAATTTTTGGTTTTGATTTTTAGGTTTCTGTAACTTTTAAAACATCTATATTTATTAATTTAGTTATATTCGAGTAAAATATATGCTATGAATACAAGTCTGATGATAATAATATGTTGAGTAAGGAACAATCGGCCATAATTCGATAACGGATAACAATGTGGGAAAAGAACTAGAATAGTCAAATTGTATGGCCAGAAAATCATTAATCATGTAGAAATGTAAAAATTTTGATGATCATGAAATAAAGATTATTGAGAATAGATCGGGAAAATTGTGAATTTATCTTTTGTAAGACAGACTTATTATCTTAGTTATTGTACGTAAAAGTATAAATAGAACAAAAAATATGTCTCAAATCAGTCAATAAAAAATGTTCTTCATGAATTCATATTTATTATTTTTGTCTCTTTTTGATTCAATTTGCATTTGGATGACTAGTAATCAATCCTATTCAAATCATACATCAATATGTTACAGAGTATTTTATTTATTTGGTGACGTAAGGATTTTTTTCAACCAAATCTCACATTTTTACTTAAATTTGGTTCACAACATAAAGTTAACGCTCCTTTGATCAAAATGAAAGTATTAGTGAACATCTCTTATATCCACGATCCTTCAAACTTTCGCTCAAGAACTGAAAATTATTATATTCTACCCTCGGAGCAAGAGTGCACAAGATCACTCGCTTTATCTTATGGAAACAACCAAATGACTCAAATTGTATAAAAGGTAATTTCAAGTTTAAGAATGTTAAAATATTTCTTTATAACGATGAAAGCCAGCAACATTTTTCAAAATTTATCCTCATAATGAGGGATCGAGTTGCCCGTCATGAAAGAATGATCAAGGATCTTGATGGATTGATAGGTTTAGACATCGACTTTGTGAGGTCAAATAACGTAAATTTTTAGTGTTATACAGATAATACCAAATGGAAGCAGAAAAACTCTCAAAATGTCTCGAATGATAAATGAAACCTTTCACTCTTTACCTTGTCTATGTATAGTCGTATTTAAAATTTTATTGAATTGAATAAAGGACGAATCTCATTTATGAAATTCGAAAGGATTATACGAAACAAAACCAATGAAGCACTTATATCGAAAATAAAATTCAGGTTACTTGACAGTTTAGATTATCATTCTCTCAATTCGTCCATATTTGAAATTAAATTTCAGTGTTGGTCCTGCGAGTGCCCAGATCCACATGTTTTACCACCAATTAAAATAAGATTTTCAGATCCTCTCATAGTAAAAATATATTGATTAATTTAGCAAAAATATTTGCAAATAACATTAAAAACATTAAATAAGGGGAATGTTTTTCGAGCTTTATACTTGATAAATCGTAAAAACCTCACATGGATCAGGAGCGCCAGTAAATTTCAAGTTCACAATATGAAAGCCACGATATTGAACAAAAAAGGTAAATCTGAATAACTTTACTCATGTCAACGTATTAAAACATTTAACACCAATAAATCTCTTTCAGACGAATGAATTAGTGAGCCAATGTGTAAGATCTGGTCATGTAATATAATAAAGTTAATTTCAGCATGGAATTCTTAAAGAGGAATATTACAAGGATCAAGTGATCGAACAATATTCATTAGGAAGTAGACGAACAGGAAGAAGAAACGAAATAATTCTCTTTAATAAGCACAACAAAAACCACGAGAGATGCAAAAAGTCAATCGTGAGGATATTTCAAGGCGTTTAAAATGCATGAAATATGCATAAAATAAATGTTTGTTTAGTTTCTTTCCCAAAAATGTATTTTCGAGTGTTTCCTTCATAATATTCAAATATTTTATGATTATTTACTTCAAGCTAGAAATTTATTAGAAAAATCAAATAAAAATTGAAAAAAGTTTTGTCTTGCAAATTAAGCGAATAAAAGAGAAAATTTCAAAAAATAAATGTGTTGTTATTTTATTTCATGACTAAATTTCATAAATATTTTCTTAATTATTTTCATAAAATTTTCAGACTCAAAACTGTTTAAAAATAGATTTACGTCAGATCTATTATTTTTGCAAGGTTATGCACTGAATTTTAGGTTATAAGTTATATTTGATAAAAAATACAATAAACTCCCTAAAATTGTTTCAGATTCAAACATTGTAAACATATGAAGTTAAATTCGTGTGACATCTAATTACAATGACATCATTTCATTAAAAATAAAAAATATTGTAATAAAACTAAATTTGTCATTTTGATTTGAGAGTTAAGTCAAAGGTAATTTACAATGCGTATATTTGACAACAAATAATAAAATTGATGAAACGACATTGAATATTGAAAATAATGTATGATCTGCTTAGAAGTTAATAATATGCATTTATCCTCGAAAAATGTAAGAAAATTAAAAGTGTCGAAAAATGCATCAAAGAATGTAAATCATATAAATTTTAAAATTGTAAACAAAGTTCTGAATGATGATTTTTAACGAAACGTATTTCAAGAAAAATAATTATAACATAAATGAAAATTTGCATCGATGGTGCAAATGATTTTTATCATGGATTCTCACACAGTTTAATAACTCCAAAAACAGTGTTGCTTATTAATTGAATTTTAATGATTTTTACATGCTGAATTTGTTTATATTCTTCAAAACCAATGAGAGTTTGATGATAATGGAAAGGCAATTTTGGAAATCGTTCATTATTTCTATTGATAAAATCGTATTCTTGATTAATAAAAACGACAATTGTGAATTTGTAAAAATTGTAAATCTGAGATTTTGAGTGTTCTTCTTCGGACATTTAATTATGAAGTTTTAAATCTCAATTTCTTTTAATTCTCACAACACAGAATAGGTTGGGAACTTCATGGAGAACGAAGTTAAAAATTTTAATTTCGTCTTTACTGTCATATTCAAAATTAAATTGAATCACTTTTTTTATATATTCAAGAAGAACGCTTCTTTCACTGTTTGACTGGAATTTTTTTTAAAAACATTTTTCATATGTGGAATGAAACAGTTATCAAACAAATTTGTTAACATAGTGTTTAGGGCCTTTCATTTGATCAACATTGAAGCTTTAATACACTTTCTGGTACAATTCGGCCAATCATATATTTTTTAAAAGGAAAAGATTAAAATCACAGAACATGACTTTGGTAAAAAGGGATTTTTTTATTGTTATCAACATTGCATAAATTAAGGCTATGTTGAAAGCACAGCAATCCGGTCATAATGTTTAAATAAATATGTTTTTCAATCATGAAAACTCTTATTCAAATTAACTTAAGGAAAACTTCAGAATCAGTAATTTCTATGTATCCTTGTAGGTTTACGTAGATTAAATAGACTGTGTGTTTTTAAATAATTTAAAACAACCCAGAATTTGGATAAAATGCTGTGCTACATTTATCAACATCCTTTTAAAATGTTTTAAAAGATGAAATTTCTTTATTTTGGGCATTTGTATCTGTTTTTATAAAATAACTTGCTTTAAAATTATAAAACTTTTGGCTCATTACTTTTTTTGTGATAAGCATCGTGTTTAAATACCGCTGAAAATCGAGAATCGAAATTTTGAAAATTAATAAGACAACAAATAATCGAAGAACACTCAGAAATCAGTCAGGTGAATGGGGTTTCCTTCTTTTATTTGGTATGATAATAATGATATCGAGCGCAGAAAATATTAAAACACAGAATGAGTTTTATAAATTATTAAAATACATTGTTCATTAAGAAACGGATTTTATAATTTAACACAAATGAAAAAATATTTTTTATGATAGATATACGATAATCTGATAAATGATGGATCGCTTTAATTTTGATATGTAAAACAAGAATGAGTAAGACGACATAATTTACACATGTTAACGATGATAAAAGCTTCATATTTTAAAAATCAACTCTCCACATACTACGAACAAAGAATGTACAAATCAGGTTGACGAGAAGAGAAGACACTTCAAACGGATAAAAAAGTATGGTAACATTATTTGAACAGCGTAAAATGAGAATATCTTCATTAACAAGACAAAATCTTACGTTAAAGGCAAGCCCATAGCTGTGTGATTATCTCATAAAATGATCGGAAAAATTAGTATCATTATTATATTGAAATTAAAAAATATTTTAATTTCTTCTTTTTTATTATTGAGATTCAATAAATTTTAAAATAGCGTGTTAAAATAGACATTTCAATAAATAACATCAAAACTAACAATCGAACATTTACGTGTTAAATATTAATCAAATGACAATTAAACATTTTTTGTGGGTGAAGATTTGCGCTTTAACTATTCAATGGGTTGACCTTTAATTTTCATTTGATAAAATAATAGAAATAAGAGGTTTTACCAATTAAAGCAACAAATATTTTTTTGAAAATTTATAGAGCCATGGTCAAAAATTAAATAAATTTGAGATAAAATTTTAGTGAAATTTAAAAATGATTTATTATATTTCTGTAAACACAATCTAATGATAAACAGGATGCTGATTAAAATATTGTGTTAAATAATACATTATGACTGTTAAGAAATAAAAAATATTCCTCAAACATTTTGTTTAAATTCATAAGTTTTAAATCATAGTCAAAAATTGAAGGAATTAAGGGTTATACGAAACATAATGAATATTTTTTAAAGTTTAATAAAATTTTCAGCTATAAATAATTAAGAAATTAGAAAGATGAAAAATTTTAAACATATCATTGTTTAAAATAATACTAGACCCCTTTGAATCATAATTCAAATGATCGTATATGAAAAAATTATTTTTGTTCATTGAGATAGAAAGAAAAATTTTAATTATTTGAATCTGTAATAGTTACGCCATAAAATGGATTTCCTATTCAAAGTAAGAATAAAAACATGCGAATTAAATAATTTTAGATAGATAAAGAATCATTCACACAAGTATATTTTTCAAAGAGAGATACATCTAAATATGTTCCCGAAACTAGAAATGTCCTCAGAGGCTCTTCATCAGATTGCACTCTTATTTTGATTGATTCTTTCATTTAATCAAACTCATATCTTCTATATCAGTTATAGCAGACTTACCTCCTTGAAGATGACTCTTGGGAGGAAGTTAAATAAAACGGTATTTATTTTAAGGTCAATAAAATAATCAGTTAATACTGTTAACATTCAACTAAAAAGTATAGATTACTCATCTAACGACAATTTGAAACATAATATTAAAAGTGAATATAAATTATAAAGTATGTTGCCAAATAAGTCGGTTGAGGATGGTAAATAGTTAAATCAAACCGTTAAAACAAGAGGAAACTTTTCATTACGTTTTGAAGGGAAAGATAATGTTTTAAGTAAATAAATAATTAAAAGTACAGAATAAGGGGAAAAATCACGGAAATATATTTATTATTTTCTATGTGAAAAAATAATAAGCTGTGGAAATATATAGAGCAGTAATTATTAAAAATTTACAACCAATATTTAAAACATAATTAACATATCATAGCCATTTTAAAGCATTAAAAGTAGTGCTACTCAATGGAAGATCTTTATGACCACGCATGCTAGAATCTTTAAAGTTAAATGTTACATTATACTTTGTACATTTAAGATGTTCAATTAAGAAGTTCTTATCAAACAATCTTGTATGTTTTTTCATACATCGCTACATCCCCACACATATAGGACATTCAAACAATAAATTTACACCTTGATAATTTTACATGAGTTAGGCTGCATATTTCCCATTCACATTAGTTTTTAAATATTTACACAAATTTTGTTTGTCACTGAAAAAATGACTCACAACAGTTTCCTAAATAACGGTCTGATTTAATCAGGGTTTCAGCATATAATTCTTCAACATTAAAGGTAAAATAAAGTTTGTATCATTTATTTGGGAAAAATATATTTACCTTAATATTCTTGAATAGGGTTGGCATGATTTCAAACTCTGTTGGTGTGTTGCCCTAATAACCTTTGTGTTACTATGGTATGGCTTTCATTCAAAATTAAAGTATTCTTTGATAATGTAGAATTTATATAGGTTAAAATTGTTGGAAATTCATTTCTCTTTTAATCACACTAACCTTGAATGTAATCGTTCATAACTGCTAAAATAGTATCAAATTTTCTTATGCGTTGGATAAAAAAACTTTGAAAGACTACAGACAGAAAATAGTTGATTTAGGAATTCATACAAAAAGAACATTTGAACAATTTTGCTTTTGACATGTAGCTCATGACAAATCTACATGCAAGACTGTTCACTAAAAAACATGATTACCACAGATTGACGAATCGTAAGAGTAACAGTCATTATTTCAGCGATAATAATAAATATTTATCAAGGCTAATAAATTAATGATATTAACGTCAATGTTTTAATAGACTCGAGAATTCAAAATTTATCGAGGTTTTATTTTGAATATATTTATTTTACATGATATCTTGTGTCAATACTTTAACAGACTGTGAAAATTTGTGTTCGAAAATGCACGATTTTCTGAAAATGGTATTTAACGATTATTGAAAATTGTGTTTTCAAAATACTTTTAAGTTCAATCATGAGGGAAAACTTTGGTAATATTTGGAGATAAAACAATGTGACAATGGCTTCATACATGGTATGAAAACCGTAGCTTAAGTTTCGATTCTTAGTAAATTTATATATTATAAATTATATTTATAACTTCAAAAAGTTATTTATGTTAGATTTTAGAAAATTCTCTTAAATACGCAAAAATGTTCTTAATTCAAGTATTAAAAATATAGTGTAATTATAAGAGGTTCTCACATCCTGTTTGAACTATAATAATTTTAAAAGTGAAAGAGGCTAACTTTCAAAAATACTGCCTTGAGCAATTATAAAAATGTCACTTTAAATAAAAATTATTTTTAAATTAACAAAAATATAACATTTGAGTTTTTTAGATCAATATAAATTACATTCTGAAATTTTAAAACATGTTCATTTTCAGTACAAACGTTTGAAAATGTTGAAATCATAATAGATTAGGTTTTTGAAACGTGGCGCCAAAAATTTTTATTTTTAAACAATCAAAAGCATGGTTATTTAGGATCTTTTAGAATTTTTAAAATGGTAGAATCTTGCTCATTTCATACAAAATATAATTGGCTTTGTATAATACTCCAATTTAAGACACGACGTTGTTCAATATGATTCAATTAAACATGTGAATGGGTAAAAACACATATACGTTATTGACTAAACAGATCCAGTTGCTGAATTCTCTCATTTCCTATAGCTGGTGTCTCTTATAGCAAGGAAACAAATAAATATCCTATTAACCCTGAGAGACTCATCATTATTGCCAAATTAGAAAATTTAGGTTATCGTGTTGAAAATATGTTTGGTTTATCACATTAACAAAAGAAGTTTTACAAATCACAGAAAAATGACAAAAATAATCATAAAACTCTTTTGCTATAAATCAATTCTTTATGTATGCTTTACGTAGGACTAAAAACTACCCAAACTACAAAAAACATAAAAGAATTTAATTTTGCTCCATCATAAACCAAGAAAGGATATCATTTACGATAAATTCAGTTCTTACATTATCATACTAAAAATAAAGGAATTATTCGTCAATTCCAAGAAATTAAAGATAATAATTTTTTCAACTATTAATGTTCGAAAGCACTGACAAAAGAAACCTTCAAAGAATATCACGACTGAATGAAAATAACGACTCATGGTTAAAAAAAACCTTTTATTATTTTTTGAGTAAGTTAATTGAAATATGAACAAATAGAAAAATTAAATATCGATATTAGATGCTGAACTTATTAACATAACCAAGGCGCACGCGCATCTTTTATTTCACAGTTAAAGTACTCAACTGGAGTTTTATAAATTTCAATCTATTAACCCTGACTTACGCACAGTTATTTTTTGTGATATATTTCGTAGTGTTGCGAATAATATAATTTATATACTTGGTAGAAATGGATTATTATTTGCATTATGCATTTTACAAAATAAATACATTAGATATAAGTATAATTTTTCTTAAGTGCGCAAGAATTGATCTTTTCTTATCTTAACGATCTGAATTAACAAGGGAATAGAAATTAATTCTACTGTTACCAGTTATAAAGTTTCTTGTTCTGCTTAAACAGAGAAAGGAAAGATTTTGAGAAAAAGATAAGAGGAAAAATAAGAAATAATTATGAATTATATCATTCAAGTTCTCAATCCTGGAAAGCTTACAATAGTAATGGAAAATGAAATACTAAAAACGAGCGAAATACAGAATTCGATTGATAGTCTCTCAAAACACAAGAGCCAGGAACGCTCCCCCTACGATACTATTTATTGGGACACGTGTGATATACGAGGCTTTGTACAGTTTGGCATTTCATTTAGGTTAGAATTAAGCTACCACTACACTATATACCAATAACCATGGAATCACTTACCCTTAGCTTATGTGGGCTACAAAGTAATTTTCGAGTCAACATAGAAAATAAATTAACCAACAAAACCAAAATTTCTAAAAATGAAAAAATTACTCTCGGAAAACTGTCAAATTCAATCGTCCAGAGACATAGAATTCGATTTAGAAAATGTTAACATTCCATATTGTTCATATGAAAGCGAAATTTCAAAAATTAACTACATTTTAAAAGCTAAATTAAAGCGGTCAAATGGAAAAATGCATGCACTTCGTGATATAAATTGCGCAAAATCGGGTCAAAAAAACTTTTTTACAGAAAACCTGTAAATCTGTAATTAATAAAGAAAATCTGTAACTTTCGGGTTAAAAAAGGTGATCGTGATAGAGTGCAACTTAAAAGATACAGAGTATTATAACGATGTAAGGATAGGTTCGGAACTACAGACACAATTATTGGTCAGTTGAAATTCAATTTTGTTGAAACTTTGACAATGTCATGTGGTGTATCATTGATTCGGACTGAAGTTTGGGAAGAGGATGACACTATTCATGAAAATTCTGACGTCTGCGCATGTTTGGAAGTTGTCGATGGCGAAATATTGCGTGGCGAATTCGTTCATTTTAGAATTATATTAAAAAGGCTGAATCTTATTCCTACTCTAAATGATTTAGAGCTCGAATGTTCGATTGGGTATAAACTTCGAATCACAGTCTTGGATAAAAGAGGCCACGAGTTTCTCTATAACATAGTAATTATAAATCTCGACAAAGCCGTTAAGAATTTACAAAGAAAGACGTTTTCAGCATATAAGTTGACATTAATTAATATCTTAAGTAGTCAGTCATTTATAACACTTTTTCGTTGTTTCTTTTTTCAAAAATTAAGAAAGTATTTATAATCTCAAAATGTCATAAACGAGCCTGTTAAATCTGTCGTTTTTAATTTATATTTTTAGCTCAAATTAAAATATTAAGTTGAGTAATTTTATATGTTCACAAATAATCTTAGCATTTTAAACATAAATTTAACAGTTTTTTGGATGAAAATTTAAAATTTTTTGTCAATGTTAAAGCCAATTATTATTCGAGCATAAAGTTAAACTGTTTTAACTAAATTTTAGATTTTTACAACTATAACGAGATTTTATATCATCCAAATGAATCAATTAAAAATGACGTCGTCAATATCGAAATATTGATTGAACATTATCTCTATAAATCAACATATTGTGGAGTTCCATGGTTTTTAGAGCTTCGAGAAAGTGTCTATCTTTAAAATTTGATCTCGTATCATGAGAAATTCTAATTCAATTTGTTTTTTGTTTTTTAAAATTAAACCACTCGAAGTAAAGAACATAATTACAAACACAAGGCTTAAATATATGTGTATTTTTGTAACTCGTTATGAAATATGGATCGAATTAACTCTCAATTTTTCTTTTCTGCAAAATTTATGTATACTAATGAAATTTTTGAAACTATTACATGGGAGAACGTATCTATAATATATTGAGGAAAGTACTGGTTTTTTCTAAAATAGAGATTATTTCAGTATGGAATATAAATTTATCATACACTGTGGAATTTAGTTTTTGAGTTTCCTCTAAATACAATTATGTTCATTTTTTAAAAATTTAATCAGTTTTGGCCATAAGCGTAACTATCTTAAAGGTGATACATTTTTTGAATGACTTTAAAAGCACAAATTCTTTGAAATTCGACAACCTTATAAAATACAATCACCTCAAATTTACATTAACAAAAAATGATAATTAAACTTGATTCATACTACATGGCAATATTATATCCCATTTAACAACAGTTATTGTAAAACTCTCAAAATCTTGGAAGTGAGGTCAATTTGTTAAAAACAAAAAGAAAATACAAACAATTGTGAATCTTTAATAAAATTCAGCAGACGCATATTTTTAGTTTATAATTTTGATGTAGATAGATTTGAACAAAATAACTTAGCATTTTCAACACAGAGTTTTGGTTTCATTAGTTAATAATTAAATCTTAAATATTTAAATAAATTACCAACAGGAACATTTCCTTGAGATTTTGTTAAAATTCTGAAACAGCTGATTCATTTCAATTTTTGTTTTTTAATATCAAAACAAAAATTCTATCACATATACCTAAATTATCTTATTTGAAACACGTAAGCCTTTATCTTAAATATTGATCTGAAAATCTAAAAAAACTGTCTTACACATATTGTAAGAAAACACCTAAAAATTCAGAATTTTTGTATCTTGGTTGATGGAGAAAAAAATGGGCACTCCGCCTCCATGATGTTTTCATCAAATTTAAATATTAGCGGAAAATATATCAAAATTAAAAAATAGAGGATATTAAAAACGTGTAACGTTCTTTCAGATGTAAAAATTTCGTAGGGTTCGCATGCTCTTTGGTGCTTTTACTTTTAATATTAAAAATTATCTTTTAATTTATTTCCCATTTAAATCAAGATGAAGTTAATGTCCAGTTTAATGTAGATGTTTTTCCATTCGTATTGTTGAACGAATACATAAAAGATACGTTTTTGAGTCTATACGGAAATGCTCTCAACAAGGAATTACCTTTTGTTAAGACGGGTATATAAATCACTCAATTAAGAGGTCAAAGCTTTATAAGCGAAACACTATCGTAAGTTGGTAAATTCTAGAACAATCCGGCACAATAAATTGGCGGAGGTTGAACTTCTGATTTTATTCTTTGTTCCTCTTTCAATTCCATTATTTTTTAACTTCAAAAAGAAAGAATAAAAAAAACTAAAGACACAAGACTTTGATGTGTTATTTTGATAAATTATCTGTTTCAGCATAAATTAAATATTATTAAAACAATTTGCTAAGTGTACCTTTAAAGTGCAAGGTCCATTTGTGGCATCTCAAATTTCATAAATGAGATAATTGTCATTAACCAGTATTTTAAATGTGTACCAAATTATTTGTTTTAATAAAAGTTAAATTAACTTATTTTAAACGTCGAAACTTCAATCATTTTACTTTTGATAATATACTAAATCAAGGAAATAATGTTTATCATAAATGCCGGAGCCAGAGATTACTGACCAATTTCGATTTCGATTTTAAATTTTGACCTTTGATGAATAAGTTATACGTTCATCACGGTTTTCTCACTGTCTTTTGTGAATACAGAAGCACATATTTTGAGTTTATAAAAAAATAATCCCAAAGATGTTGAATATTTTATTAAATTTGCGAAAATGTTAACTATGATGAGTTAACATGAATATAATATTTATTGCCGCCTTCGAATTTAGTATATTGCTTCTTTGTGGCGTTTACGGCATTCTCGACGTTAAAGCATGACCAGTAAAAAGGGAAGCTAAATATCTGGTTGAGATATGGTGAAACATGAACACTACTTTGTTTTTTATTTTTGAAAATTTGTCAAAGTAGATTTTCAGCAGTCACACCTCAAATGTAACTCTAAATAAAATCTCAATTACATTCCAACAGCCAGTTTCTCTATTTCTAGAATAAGTTAGTGAAGCTGACATTTTGAGGATTTGTGTAAATTACACTGAGTAAAACAAAGAAATGCACAGAATAAATAAAAATATGTGTTTTGGTACTGATAATATATACTCTGAAATTCTGTTTGCGAAGAAAAAGGTTTCCATTGATAAATTTAACAATGAATTCACTCGAGATTAAAGCTGTTAGATTTTGTCCCTTTGCCATTGGCTTAAATGCATTTAAAGAAAAAAATTATGAATTTTTATTTCAACAGTATCTGAAACAACGCCCAAATATTTATATAATCCATTGATCGTTTTACCAATTCAGGTCATGTCAAATGCCTAAAATGCATCAGATCAATCAAAAGCTGAAAAACTTTCTTGGCACAAATAAAAAATTGTTTGTTGTGTGAGTTGGAGTTAGAAAATTATTTATTACTTTGGATAACTTAATATACGTATTTATTTGAGCAAAAATTCAATGCGAATCTTTAAAATTAGACGGGCACTTTAAAATGGTGACTATCATTGCTTCAAATGAAATAAGAAACTAATAATTCGTTGATAATCCTTAAAAGACGTTAAATATAACCTTTTAACGAAATAAATCCATAATATCCTGACTAATAGTGTTGAACTCACTCTGGCAAAATCTTTGCCACTGTCTAGAACTCTGTTATTTTGACAGAAAGTAAATATTTTTAACCGACCAAGGCAATCTTTAAATGGAGTAAATGAAGTATAACTTCACGAATAAATGGAAACCAGTTAGTTATATCCTTAACTGTGCTGAAACATTAAAAAATTCGCATCGTTGATTCACAACATAATATGATATTGAAGAAGCCTAATTCAGAAAATGTGCTCACTTAAGAGTATTTTAAAAGGCGGTACTTTTGAATTTCTGTATTTTCTAAAAGAGATTAACTGAATTACCTTTCATTAAACTGATTGGCTTGACTATAATGGCTAGTTACAACGGGCGTATCATAATTACTTTAACGAGGAATAATAAAAATGGAATCATTAAATTAATAAGATAACGTCGAATAAATCCTTACTTAAAACTTTTTCTTTTAATTTTCTGCCTTTTATGATGTATCTTAGTTTGGATTTTACTTTTGAGATGTTTAAACTAGAATTGTATCTTTGAATGCATCTTCCATCTCAAATGAGTGTTATTAAGCTTCGTTAAAATTGGAGCGCACGACAATATTAATTAATTTAATCTTTCTGTTACTAAATTACTTATAAAGTATTTTGATATATTGTCGTCAATGTTCATTATCATTATCAGTTAAAGTAGTAATATTTAATGAGTGAGTGCCAAGTTTTTCGCCGCACAGATATTTAAGTTTTAACCAGAAGGAATGCACTGCTTTTCTTTATTACTACCGGTACTATACATCTATGGTGTTGATCTTCCAACTTTGAGAGATGACTTTGTGAGTTACATTTTTTATACTACATTCAATTAATTCATCTATAACGTAACTTGTGTTTTTTATTTGTTTATTATTTCTTCCAACTATTAATGAGTTGTTTAATTTAATATTCCGATATTTTATGATTAATTGTTCCTCTATATCAAGTGGAATTTATTCAAGTATTCTATGGGGATTTGGTTTTTTATGAAAATTCATGATAAGGCCATTTTTATTTTGTAAAAATTTATAAATCAACCTCTTTAGATCTTCTTTCATCAGAATTCTTTTTATTATTACTCATAGATGGAATGATTTTCCAACAGCATTATAATTAACTATGATTTTGTCTTAAATTTTAATGACTTTAAAAGTTCTAGATATATTTTTTCAACGTTCTTTTATTATTTGGTTTGTATGACGTGTCATAACAATATTTGCTTTATTTATTTGTAAAATTTTTTCAACCATAAGATTTGATCAAGTTCACAACTTAACTGAAAACTCGATGTGATTAAAAATTCAATCTTACATGGTCGGCATAATTTCACTCACACAAATGCAAAATTTATTTACAATTCAATATTTGTTAATATATGCTAACTTTGGTACTTTTATCAGATCTGAATCATCTAATTTTTATCACCTTATATTTTTTTCTTTTCGATAAATATTCTCCCATCTATTGAGAATAAACTATCTTTAAGGTTAAACTTTATCTTTATTTTAAAATGATACGATATGAGGAATACTCATTCCACAAAGTTCAATTTTAGTTTTATCAAAACTTAGAATAAACTGTTTGATTAATTTTATTCAAACATTTTAAGATTTTTAATGAATACATTTTCTCGATTAAGTTATGAAAAATACCTCAACAATCTTTTGAATGCAGTATTTTTAACTCCTTTCTTGAGTCACTCATTTATTCTTCTGCTTCTTTAGTTCATGTATAATCTGAAATAAGTTTTTTCCTTCTTTTTGATGTCGTCCTTAAAATATTATCAAGAGCTCTTAAGAATTTCTTATCATTCTTTACTTCTCAAAATTGACTTAATTTATCTTTTACTTATTCAAATAGACTTTATCGATTATTTTTTTAAACAAGGCTTTCTCATCTTTGTTCGCTTCCAGAAATTTTAAAACCTGAAGAGTGGAAGAAGAGGCAAAATTAAAGGTATGCTGTACATCAAATTTTGCACAACCTTGGATTTACACATTCAGCCGCCTGTTTTGTTGAACATCACATGGTAATTAAATTTTGCGATCATATCATATTTATGTTAGATGTTTAGAAACGGATTTTGGATAACTTTGGTGTTCTAACAGGCAGAGATATGCTAGGCTGCTGTCAATATTCGAAGCTTCCGCTTCAAGTAGATTTATAAGTAGAGAAGGAATGTTTACTGAAATTTTTCTTACTTCAAAACTGGGTGGAATCTCATCTTGTATGTTTCAGAATTTATTTATAGGCTGAATACTCAAGCCTCGTGTCACCTAGAGTAATTTCTATAAATGTATGGCTTTGTCAATTTCTCTTTTTAAATTTATTTATATTTCATTGATTTTTGAAGCCTCACTTCTCTCAATCTCACGAATCCGATTTGACTAATAAGCATACCAGAAAATTATTAAAAATAACATTCTATTATTTGTTATTTTAGCGTTATCGAATTTTATTTTCAAAAATGTAATTGAAGCTCGTTTTTCCCTTATCATTCAATAATGGGATAATTTTTATTTTAAATTTTATTTGTTACTTTTAAACTAACTCTTCAATTGTTATCATATTTTATCACTTGCACATCTTTTACAGTTAATCATAACTTTGGAATGTTTTTTTGTGTTTTAAAAATAGTTCATCCACAATGTAATGTTGGCTTCTCACAACGTGCTTGTAACATCGAATTCGCAACAATCTGACTTGGTATAAACCTATTTTTATTTTAACTAGAAAACTATGATTTCACCTATTATTTCAGAACTTTCGTGTATGATCAGCTTATTCAAAGTAAGTATCTATATTATTCATTATAATTATTTCACTTGTCGATAGTTTGAACAAGGCCCCCTTTTTCCATTTCTTGAGTCTTACCGGCAATGTTGCAAGGCGTCGAAATCGATAAAAGATGTAAACCTGTTAAATTTTAACAGATATGCCATAAAAACGTTGAAAGTTTTCTTTACCTGGCCTATCTTGATCACGTTTATTATGTGAAAATTACTAATAGGCATATTTGATGGATATCCTTAATCATCCTCAAAAATACGTGACCTTGAGACGGGATGGAAATATTGTTCACCAAGTATTTACGTATAACCATTTAACATATAAATAGAATTCAACCTCCCCGGACTATTCCACAACATTAATGACACAAAATGATAGAAATCTAAAGATATTTTAATTTTGCTTTAAAACTTTCATACAAAATGTTATTCATATTAACCATCTAAATTTTTTTGAATTACAAACCGTGTCAATTTATTTTAGATTTCTTTTAATTAATAGATCAAAAATAAACAAATAATAAAAGGCAATTTTCATGTTTTAACAACTTAAACTGAAAAAATGACAAAGTGAAAATTTTGAAAATTGCAAATTTAAAACAAAAAATTTTTTAAATTAAAATTTGTTGTCGATTTTCAAATGATTTTTGAGATTTAGAGGTTTTAAAGTTTTTATTTTAACTAATATTTTTATTTTGTGTTAGTTTTTCTAAAATATTTTAATCTTTCATATTTTTAAAGTATATTCAAAGATATCTTCATGTAAAATATCAGACGTGTTATAAATCACATTTACAGTTTTAATAACACAATACTTAATCCAGCCATTAACGTCAGTTTCATATTATTCTGAGCTTCATGTAAAATGCTGCAATTTTCTAGCATTCATTGATGTTGTTAATTTTCTTGAATTGGTAAAATTAAAACTCCCAAGTATAAAATATGCATGGTTTGACGAATGTCGTTTAGGTTCAATCTAACTACATCTTCAACCATAAGTGAAAATTTTCAACTCAACATACTTATCTTCATCAAGATAAAAGAAGTAATAATACATTCAAAATTGTTGACAAATAAAATTTAATCAAAAAGTAGTTCACTTTTTATACGATAAATATTTCTACAAACGCATCATCGATATAGTTAACTCAGAAAACAATGAGTCTAATTTTTGATAATACAGAAGATAAAATAAAATACATCAACGCCATATTTCATGAAGAGATATCTTGGATATCATATGATAAATAGCTGGCTTTAAATCCATTCATTTTGATATATTTAAAAATCAAATGTTATTTTTGAAAAAAATGCTAAACTTGTTAATTTTAAAGCCTTCGTTTTTTATCATTCATTAAAATTCATACATTTAATGTATAAGTGATAAAATTTTATGAAACGTGTGAAATCTAGCCCCATTTTTGAATATATTTTCAGATTTAGATATTGATGCCAAAATATCAGAACATATTTCAAATGTAGCTCTCTCAAAATTTCATGTCAAAACGAATAAACCCAGTTTTTTATTAAATTCAGAATAAATTCTACTCATATCTAAGAGTAAAACGCTATCATTTTTTAAAAGCATTATTCTTTAAATATTCTGAACATTTGTTTTGAAGCATATTTTTTTTAAATTTACTTTTCAAGTTAACTTATTTTTTTTATTAATTACAAAATCTCATATATTTTTGATCCTATGTAAAATGGATAAAATTTTGTACTCTATAATCTTAATTTGATATTTGCTTGTATATATGATTTTATGAACGATATATTAAATGTTAATTGTTCTTTTGTCATTCTTGAAAGTATTACCCTTTTATAAATATTAGAACGTTATCAAAAAGATATGAAACATAGTTTTTTAAAGTCTAAATATCAATGCAATTTCATTCCTACGCGTTGAAAGAGCAAAAATTTTACGCGTAAATCTATCATCTCGGCTTATCCTCGTGAGTTTTAACGAAGCAGTTGAATATTTTATGTTATTTTAATTATCCCAACTTGAGATATTGTAAAGTAATTTTTTTATTCGTTAAAATCGTGGTTCTAGTTTTTTAGAAGATGGAATATTCAAGCTCGTAATCTCATGTTTTTGTTTTATGATGTTATGTTACTAAATTAACAATAATTTCCATATTTTTACTTTATCTAAGTGAATTTTGATGATCAAATTAAGATTAACTTTCCTACTAGTATACATGTCATCAAAATTATCATCTTAGTTATTTCGTTAGCTCATATTTAGGGATATTTTTAAATATGTCTATGTTATGATCAATAAGTGATTGTACTACACTCGAATAAGTTCCTACATTCACACTCAAAATAATAATTAAATATTTTGTTAAATTTCCCATGAAAATTTATGATATCTCTTTATCAAAACTCTTTTTATTAGATTTTAGTTTCACAACTAAAGCCTTTCCTTTATCACCCTCAACTTTCCTTAACAGGATGTGTTTTTAAAGCTGTTGACTTCACATCATAATTTATTTCTTTAAAATTTACAGTTCGAGAAGTCTAGATGTTTTATATATTCCGAATGTCAACTTTCTTAAATTCTTTTAATCCTATATTCATACAAAAACTGATATTTAAAGAAACTAAAAATTGGTAACTTCCTTAAGTTTTAAAATAAAAATCTAAAATTGGCTTACATTGAAATCAATGAATTTGTTTCATGTGATTTCTATGATCCATGGCGAAAAAACAGATTAATGTACTAAATGTCAAGAATGTTTAATGATGCGACTACGCCACACTACCTCCCCCTACAGCATCGAAACATTTTTCGTTTTCATTGATATTTTTTGAATTTTTTTGGTTCTGCCCCGTTTTCGAGCATGGATAACCGATTTAGGGATTGTTGAATCAACAAAAACTTCCTTTAACCTGTAGATAGGGAGAATCGTATCGGTCTCCTCTCTCAATTTTGTATATTCTAGGCCCGTAACTGATGACTAAAAGCGTTCTTTCGTAGGGTGGTTTCAACGCTGTTCTGCCCGAGTATTTTAGGATAAATATTTACCGGGAATGGAGTAATTTGTTTTTATCGAGGTGCGCGTTCTGGCTTCCATGATATTTGACGGGGATGACGAATATATTTCCAACTTTCTTGAGAATACTTTTTGCAGAACTCTCTCTTACGCTCGCCGAGGGTTCAGTGAAAAAATCCCCTTGAAAGGTTAATTTCCGTCGGAGACATGATCTGCTGGGCATACACCAAATCCTCTTTTGTTGACCTAAGTAATCCGAGAAGGATCCAAGGTAATTCTTCAGACCAGTTTTGATTGTTTTAACATACCTTAAGTGATGCTTTGAGTTACCTGTGCAGACGTTTCATCATATTATTTGCCGGCAGATGGTATGACGATGTGAAATGTAACGTAAGCCCAAGAAACTGTTAAATAGTTGCCTATAAATCTTAAGTGTATTTTGTGCCACGATCGGATGCGACACCACTTGGAAAACTAAATCGAGAAATCCATTGCGAAATGAAAGCCCGTGCACATACTTTTGTTGAGATATCTAAAATTGGGTCTGCATCTGGCCAGCACGTATACCTGTCTGTGATTGCAAGGATGTGAGTGTGGCCAAGTGATGAAGAAAACGTTCCCACAATATCGATACGTACATGCGAAAACCACGCTCTCGGTAATTCAAATTGGGATTACGAAGCATTGTTGTGTCTATGAATTTTTGAACTTTTGCGTTTTAAATATGATTATGCCAATTCCATTATCTATTTTTTCCTAAAAGCCAACACGAATTTTTTCGTAATTAAATTTCTTGTTGTTCTTATTGATGAGCAGCACAAATTATGTAGCACATCAAATACGCGTTTTCTCCACGACAACTACACCAATGACCGAGTTCTCCCAGTTAAAACATCACACAAAAGTTTGGCTTTTGTTTACCCGTATTCTACCTCGTTCATGTTTATTTTCAAGAAAGTCTATATTTTCTTGTGATAGGAGAACCAATGTTTGCTATTGTGCCATAAATGTGAAGTCGATTTCAGAACCCAACAAATCTACTTCAGGGGTTTCAACCCAATTGAGTTCGTCTTCAACCCGATTTTGCTTTTCAGATAGATTTATGAGTCGAGTTGTAAATTCAGAAATGGCTGTCGTGTTACTGTTGTCTTACTGACCACGGAGCAATGCACTTCGAGAACTCGAATGTGATCGGTTTGTGGTCAGCATAATCTTCGAAATCTCTCCTCTCTAATAAATGCAAGGAGCGAAGAATCGATTAATAAACTGCAAGCACCTCGCGATCAAAGGGACTGTTATTTTGCTCCTCTGGTTTAAGCTGGCGGTGAAAGAAACTCAATGAATCTATAACCATATCAAAGAATTGTTCCAAGACTGCTCCCACAACTAGTGTTGAAGCATCTGTCCTGAGATCAAAATGAGCATTCATTTTTGAAAGCATAAGCATTGTAGTCTTTGATAATCTTATTTTCGCTCTGTTGAAGGCATCCATCATTCTTGCCGTCCAAGTAAGGTACTTTTGTTTAGACTTTAGAGCTGGATAAAGGAGTTCATAATGTTTGCAAGTCGTTGCACAAACCTATGGTTGCGGTTCACCATTCCGTTGAATTCTTTGAGCTTCTTTACAGTTTTGGAAATTTTTGAAATGTTTCCACTTGCTCTGGGAGAGGAATCAACCAATCTTTCAAAGTAAGATCTAGATACCCAAAAAATGTCATTTTACTATGCCAGAACGAACATTTATTCGTGTTTATTCTTTGTTCAAAATAGTATAAACTTTAAGAGGCGGTTTCAAAGTGTTCTATATGTTTTAACGCTGTTTTACTGAAAAAAACTAATATGTGATCGATGTGTACAAAATAGAACTTTAAACCAGAAACACCTGGTCCGTTAATCTCTGGAATGCTTGGTCAGCTTTCTTCAAACTGAACTTCATTTGAAGAAATTCTAATCGTCAAAAAGGCGTTTTAATTGCAGTTTTTTTAAATTACTTTTGCGTTCATTGGAACATGATATACGATCATAAGGTCGATTTTCGATGTATTTCTGATCCATCTTGTCTATAACTGATATCTTGTATGTGGGGAATTAGATAGCGGATAGGTTTGGTTGCGTCATTTAAACGGCGATAGCCCTCACATGGTCTCCAATCATCCGAACTCTTTGGTACCGTGTGTTATGAAGACACCTAGGAGGACTTGGACTGTCTAATTATGCCGAGTTTTTCCATTCTCTCGAAATCATTCGTGAAGACGTCAAGCTTCTCGACCCAAAGTCTCTTGACTAATGAGCACTCTGAAGCAGTGATTGTCTCAATTTGGTGTTCTACCATATGTTTCAGAATCCCCTGCTAAAATTCAGGAATCGGGATCAAAGCGAACTTGAAAAGTAGCCTCTCATACTATGTTCCTCGAGTGAAACCTGGCGAATTACTAGGAGCGGTCAGGCTCGTTCTGACAAGGGATTGGTAAGAATGTTTCCGCGTCCACAAGTTTATGTCCAGCGAGGTCGACTTGTAGTCGATGAGTTCTTGAGAAATCGGTTCTGATATGATGATAGTTAACGTAAGCGATCCTAAAGGACCAATTTTAAATCATTCCAAGGTTAATGCGTTGATCCTTTTTTCTCGTACGAACGTATTCGAAACCCTTTGCAAGCATAAGTGTTGCTTCTCTTGCGATGCTATGCCTATCCCTCAAAATTATCGATAGTACACTTACGTCGGCGGCCGTATCGGCTAAGAACTTCATGTTTTAATATTAATATGCAACGAAAAAAGGACTCGCCTGATCATCTGTGATTTCACACGTGATAAATTTTGATGCAATCTGTATGTTGCTTCGTAGTGCATGGCTGTCTGGATGTTTTGGCATGAACTCAGAATCATTGATGATAAAAGCACAATTAATCATGTTTATCGCTTTGGATAAGCACCCTATCTCGAAGTGGGGCAGACTTTTAAGTGAGATTTCTGATAGTATCTAGCTCATACTCTTTGGATCCTGCTTGCTAAATTTCCTCCAGTACTTCCCTGAGACCGTCATGAAAGTCCATCTTTGCGCTGCACAGTTGTATCCTCACTTATTCAGGGAGATTACGTTTAAAGATTAAGTTGGAGAGTGTACAGTAGACGTAACCTTCACTAGGGGTCTTTATCTCGACTTTTAAAACCGAAGGCTGTCTGTCTTCTCAAGCAATCGATATCAAGACATTTGGCTGCCTTCTCTCTTGGTGTACGACAGAAAACCTTCAGAGCAGGCTTTTGAGTTTCGTGTCCTTATTCTGCTTTTTTGGAAGAAAGATGACTCTTAGTTACTCGCTGGCAGTTTCTTGGTCAAAGGCTGCCAAGACTGTCATATTTTCTTTTCTTCATTTGCGATTTTTCATATTGTGAACTGCGCCTTTGTTCGTGATAACCAAATTTCTAGTTTGACTGCCCCTAAAGTGGGGAGTTTAATTACCACGGCGATGATTTAGTTCTGTATTTGCGGGTCATTACTGAAGTGAATCAACAGATTAAGTTATTCTACGAAATGTTAAGATTGTTAAATATTGCGACCACGCCGCATTACCATATTCTCAGATAATGTGAGAATATTCTGGCAGCTCTACATCAGCCGAAAGAAATGAATAAAAAAATTGTAAACTTATCATAAATCTCAGAACTTAAATTTCGGCAGTTGCGCGCGCGCACAAAACAATAGTATATCATTGAAAATTGAAGAAGTTTATATATTTCCAAGTGGTTGTCAAAATATGTCTTCATTGAAAGAAAACTTCATTAATATTTATATATTTAATGGATAATTTATTCAATTTTATATCGGTGCCAAAAATAAAAACTTTGTTTTCCTGTAAATCTAACAAAAAAATAATTGTAAAATCAAGATTTATTTAACTGTTTCAATTATTTTGGTCATCACAAATCTTAACAAGATTCAAAAGACGATCTGAAAAAAGCGAGCTAATTTAAATTGAAACCTTTTATGCACCATTGTATGTAACAGATTCATGTTATTTTCTAAAATAAGCTTTTTTAAATAAATGTTTGTGAAGCATATCTTAACCTTTTAAATTTCAACTTATTTGCAATTTAAAGATGAAAAATTTATCAACGATTTTCTCATGGGTTAAAATATTCACTATGTAATTCTTCACTGGCAAGCTCGTATTTATACTTTCAATTGTCCAAATATTTTCTTCATGAATATGAACAGACCAAAAGTTATTAAATTCCTTCAATATAATATAAATATCCTAAAAATTTTAATTTTGTCTGTTTCTTCATGAAATGCGAAAAAACATTGATTCAATTGAAAATTTTATCAAAAGGAAGCTTTTAGTTATTTTTTCATTTATATTTTAAAACATTTACTTGATTATAAATTTTTGTAAATATCTATTTTTGGGTCTGGCATTAACTATATTGGTTAAACTCTTCGACTCTAGCAATAGTATAACTATGGATAAAACGTTTTGAATAGTGTTTTAGTTTACCACGCTCTAAATTTCTCACCCTCTGATAAATGAAGGAAATTATACTATAGAAGATCTGTTTATTATGAGTTTGACTCTTTAAAATACTACACTGTTCAATTTTATCATCGAAATTAAAGTTGAATAACCAGTGATAGAAATATTTATTTCGATGATTTTAACTGTTTATCTTAAATGATTTTTGTTTCAAAAACGTTTGATGGTTCTGGAAGAATAGTCATCTGAATTTTAAAATTATTATGTTATCGGATGGAATAAAGGGTTGATTGCTTTATTCGTTTGTTCTAAAGTTTTATTATTTACTCTTTTAAAAGTCTAAACGTTCTCCTTAAAAAAATCATATTTTAATCTTCATAAAAGTGATTTTGTAATTTAAAGTTGTTTTTATTTTGTTATCCTAATGGATATAAAAGCTCGGTTCTCTTTTCTAATGTTAATAAATCTGAAAGAACGTAGGGTAACAAGGTCTAACCGCATACGGGATTTATTTAATTAAAAAAGCAATATATATGAATCTAAAAGCTTCAAATAAACAGGTTAGAAATAACATTTTAACCATGAATAATAATTTTCGAATGAGTGACCAGTTGAATGAATCTACGACAAAATAGCCAAAAATATCTAATGATAAAAATAAAAATTTTATTTCAAAAAAATTAATTTCTGACTCACATAGGTTCCATTTTAATTTCACTTGAATAAGATACTACATCTGACCTAGAGTTATCAATACTATTCTTCTTTTGATTCCATCTGAATAATACATGAATTGACTTAAACTATGAATAGTGCTTGGTTGATGCAGCTGATATGAATTTGAACTGTTCACACAATATGGCAAGGTTTTAAAACTCAATTTGAAGCGCGCTCTCTTTCAGTTTCCATCACTAATACCTGATTTCTTTGTATTACAAAGAGCTCCGATATTTTAAGTTCTATTTTTAAACATCTTATCTTTTTTATTTGAAATTTATCAAGAACTTTTCCGTTTAAGACAAAAATATGAATATGATTCATCTTTAATCAAATTATCGAGAAGAGACGAAAATATTTTCTCATTAAGTTGCAATTTTCATTTCTGTGACCGGATAACATATATTAATCCTTTTTCCTTGTATAGTTCAACTCAAGAAGCTAACTTTTTATTTTTAACCCAGGATAGGTTCTATATCATAGTTAAAGCACAGAATAAAAGCAAGCTGGCCCTCCATAATCTCAATTGGTTTTCTCTTTCTCGAAAAATATATTTGTTTCACTAACTTGGAGAATTATGTTATTTATTATTTTAAATCTCTATTCTATCTTCGTTAAATGAGTTTGTGGTTTTTCGTGGTACCTAACTTATAACTGAGATAGACTGTAATTTAACACGGGTGCGATAAGTATCGAGCCTTTTCCATACAAAGTTAATGCGCGAAGGAAAAAATAATCTTGAAATGAAAGAATTATTTGGGTATCTATTTTTAAACTGGGTTGTTTTTTAAGACTTTATGCATTGATCTTTCCTGAATAAAAATGAATCGCTTTAGCAGTGTGGAGTGAATTTACTTGTTTTGGTTTCAAAAATAATATTTATGAGCAAATAAAGAGTGTGATCATGTTCTAAACAACAGTTTCATATTTTTAAAGGGTATTTCCCAAAAATAACTATGATATAAATAAATACCGGCGAATGAGAAATAATCCATTATGACCACACCATAATTCAGCTTTATACTTCCTACAGATGAAAATTAAATTCATAGATATTAAAGTCATTGTTTTTAGAGATTTTATCTTAAATAGTTTACTCATATTGTGGGATTTGTTCATTATTATATAACTAAAAGTTGAGTCTAGAAATGACATTAAAAGATTATTTTAATGTTTTTCAACAATGAATTTTGATATAAAAGTAATTAAGAATTCATTATTTCATTAACTATATTGACAAGTTATCAATACATTTACAAAACAAA